>OZ024905.1:7751438-7798077 GCA_964017125.1 Flabesymbios commensalis
CTGGATTGCTGACGCAATTTCCAGCCTCAAATAAAATACAAATACGAACAGGATGAAGAACTCTCAAAATTTATTAAATACTTCTTTTTCGTCTTTCAACCAAAACAGGAAAGAAAATGAAATGAAATGAATCGGGCTTTAGGCCACCTTTGTGCACATATATGCTAAACTGGGCCAGGAGAACCTCCTGAGGATGGTGAGATGATTGAGATGACACTGTTCTCCAGACACAGGATTCGAAATTCGAGCCCTGGCGGTCTGAGGCCGAGCACGCTACCTCTCGGTCACGGAGGCTCCCCACAATACTAACTTTCACACGTGGATGGGGAAGAAACAATTTTGTTTCTTTCAAACCGCCGAGACCGGGAACCGAACCCCGGACTCTGGCGTGAAAGGCAGCGGTGCTAACCACTACCCTCGGGCCCCCGCCCTAAAACAGGAAAGAGAAGAACAAAAACGTAAATATTTCGTTTTCTACAAAACAGAACCGAACGGAACGGAACGAAACAGAACGGAACAGAACAGAACAGAACAGAACAGAACAGAACAGAACAGAACAGAACAGAACAGAACAGAACAGAACAGAACAGAACAGAACAGAACAGAACAGAACAAAACAGAACAGAACAAAACAGAACAGAACAGAACAGAACAGAACAGAACAGAACACAACACAACACAACACAACACAACAAAACAGAACAGAATAGAACAGAACAGAACAGAACAGAACAGAACAGAACAGAACAGAACAGAACAGAACAGAACAGAACAGAACAGAACAGAACAGAACAGAACAGAACAGAACAGAACAGAACAGAACAGAATATTACAGATGAATCGTCTTTATTTATCACGTATAGAATAGAAAACACAAATACATTTACGAAAATGAGTAACTTCGGTAAAACAAACGAAAAATAAAATAACAACATAGCAGATCAAAACATAACATACTATAGGGCCTAAGGCCACTTTGTTTTATGCCTATGTTTTAGATGAGAAAAAATCCTAAATCTAATGAGGAAGGGCGGAAAAAAACATTGAACCTATTTCTGGAAAAGGTAATGAGGGCGAAGAAAAAAAACTGTTGACCTATTTAAAAAAAGCATAGCTGGATGTTTTTGTTTATCTCCTGATATCAACTGGTTTTTTATTATTTTTTTTATCTCTCTGAAACTAACTGGTTTTATTCGAAAATCGGAAACAACCTATTTTTTTTGTAATGCGCGTTCTCATCTAAAACAGAGAAAAATCGCATAGTGACCTAACATATTAAACAGAGTAACTTAGAGCACAGCAGAGAAATGTAAAACAGAACAGTATGTACCATACAGAGTCATAGAATTGCATTGCGTCGCATTGCGTCGCATTGCATCGCATTGCATTGCGTCGCATTGCATTGCATTGCATTGCACTGCATTGCATTGCATTGCATTGCATCGCATTGCATTGCATTGCGTCGCATTGCATTGCATTGCGTCGCATTGCATTGCGTCGCATTGTATTGCATTGCATTGCTTTGCAATGCATCGCATTGCGTCGCATTGCATCGCATTGTATTGCGTCGCGTTGCATTGCATTGCATTGCATTGCATTGCATTGCGTCTCATCGCATTGGATTGCATGGTGCATTGCATTGCATATATTAATATACTGTAGATCTGGTAAGTTTCGCGTGCTTAGATCTTCGCTAATTTTAATTTGTGATTTTGGAACTTTACTAAGTCTAGAATTGGCGAATTATCGATTTCGCTCATAGGTAGCGCCCATAATAATAATTTTCGCGAGATTCTCAAATACGCGAATTTGTTCTTTTCGCGAAATTCGCGAAAATGAAAAACCTAGCGAATATTACCAGATCTACAGTATTGAGATATTATATTTATAGGATAGGATACCTTTCGCTTACGATCACTTACATTTTGGTACAAGTAGCCTACACTATAAAGGAGATCCGTTCACATTTCCCATCTTCCCTTGGCCAGTCTCACGCGAGTGCTACCGCAGGAGCTCGTGGGTAAGATAACTTGTTGTGGAAGATGACATTTCACTGACATATCCGCGACGATATATTCCGATCGACATTTATTAAATCAGCATGTGATGCGCCATAGTTTCGCCGCACCATGATTGCATTGTGGCGTCGCATAGCGATGTATGTCTCTATGAAAGGATCCCTTAACCTCTAGAGCAATGATGTCGACTACAGTAGCTATTCTGTGTTTCATAAGCACATAACAATAAGCAGCTGTGAATCCTTTAATCGCCGGTGCCGAATATATTGGGTTTTTACTCCATTATTACCACATTCATTACCGACTTTCAAGCATGTTAAAGCCATAATGTGACATCAATCAGCACGATTTGAAAAGATTTGACCACCGTTTTGTCAAATCTGAATAATTTCCACTCACTTGAAGTTGTGGATCGCGTCAGCGAGACACAACTTCAAGTGGGTGAAAATTCAGATTGAATAATTTGGCGGTTAAATGGTTAAAAGTCAAATTTGTTGTAAATCTGGAGACACTGAAATATATTGCATGACATAAGTTTCACAAATCACGTAGATTTTCAGTCGCTTGAAGTTCACCGCGATCCACAACTTTAAGTGACTGAACATATACATTGAATAAGTCAGAGCTCTCGGGGTTAAGCTCAATAGGCCAGTCGTGCCCCCCCCCCCCCCCCCCCGAGCAATTCACTGGCATTGCCAAATTTTGTAGTGGAAACTGATTATCCGGTAGACTTTACTCTGTTAACACAAAAATATTTAAAACATATTGTTAAAACATTTCGCGACACAAAAATATTTAAAACATATTGTTAAAACATTTCGCGAAACCTGATTAAAATTCTATTTTGTTTCCCTTTAAAAAAAGTCTTAAAAATTCTGTCTAAAAACGGTGTTCAATTGAGTGAGATATGGGAAAATACAGCACGTGTTCCATGAATAAGGTGTGAGCCTTTAGGCGAATACATTAGTCGTGTAACATGTGCTGTATTTTCCCATATCACACGAAAAATGTACAACGTTTGTATTTTCTTACACGATGAGGTAGCACATGACATAACTGCCGTAGGCCTACATTTCATTTCAATCTACAGCTAGAGTGCGATATGGGCTGACACCTCATAGTGAAAACCACTGCACAGCGTGTGAGAAAGATAATTATTTGTTAAAACGTTATAATAAGTTTTGTCATCGTTCTAAAGAAACCAGAAACAACATTCAGATGACGTTTAGGTGAAATATTTTAACAATATTATAAAATTATGGATAACGCCTTAGACATTTTTTATTCGTCTTATTACTTACACATAATCAGTATAATTGTGAATGACATGACTAAGGTAAGGTAAAGTAAAGTAAGGTAAGGTAAGGTAAGGTAAGGTAAGGTAAGGTAAGGTAAGGTAAGGGAAGGTAAGGTAAGGTAAGGTAAGGTAAGGTAAGGTAAGGTAAGGTAAGGTAAGGTAAGGTAAGGTAAGGTAAGGTAAGGTAAGGTAAGGTAAGGTAAGGTAAGGTAAGGTAAGGTAAGGTAAGGTAAGGTAAGGTAAGGTAAGGTAAGGTAAGGTAAGGTAAGGTAAGGTAAGGTAAGGTAAGGTAAGGTAAGGTAAGGTAAGGTAAGGTAAGGTAAGGTAAGGTAAGGTAAGGTAAGGTAAGGTAAGGTAAGGTAAGGTAAGGTAAGGTAAGGTAAGGTAAGGTAAGGTAAGGTAAGGTAAGGTAAGGTAAGGTAAGGTAAGGTAAGGTAAGGTAAGGTAAGGTAAGGTAAGGTAAGGTAAGGTAAGGTAAGGTAAGGTAAGGTAAGGTAAGGTAAGGTAAGGTAAGGTAAGGTAAGGTAAGGTAAGGTAAGGTAAGGTAAGGTAAGGTAAGGTAAGGTAAGGTAAGGTAAGGTAAGGTAAGGTAAGGTAAGGTAAGGTAAGGTAAGGTAAGGTAAGGTAAGGTAAGGTAAGGTAAGGTAAGGTAAGGTAAGGTAAGGTAAGGTAAGGTAAGGTAAGGTAAGGTAAGGTAAGGTAAGGTAAGGTAAGGTAAGGTAAGGTAAGGTAAGGTAAGGTAAGGTAAGGTAAGGTAAGGTAAGGTAAGGTAAGGTAAGGTAAGGTAAGGTAAGGTAAGGTAAGGTAAGGTAAGGTAAGGTAAGGTAAGGTAAGGTAAGGTAAGGTAAGGTAAGGTAAGGTAAGGTAAGGTAAGGTAAGGTAAGGTAAGGTAAGGTAAGGTAAGGTAAGGTAAGGTAAGGTAAGGTAAGGTAAGGTAAGGTAAGGTAAGGTAAGGTAAGGTAAGGTAAGGTAAGGTAAGGTAAGGTAAGGTAAGGTAAGGTAAGGTAAGGTAAGGTAAGGTAAGGTAAGGTAAGGTAATATTTTATTCGAATATTGGCCTCAGGCCCATCGTACATCCAATTAAATACATCTCAATGTAATCATGGTTATGGTTAAGTATAATGCTGAAAAAAAATGAATATTTAGACATCACGACTGGCTCGGTTCCCGGTCTCGGCGGTTTGAAAGAAACAAAAAATGTTTCTCCCCCATCCACGTGTGAAAGTCAGTATTGTGGGGAGCCTCCGTGACCGAGAGGTAGCGTGCTCGGCCTCAGACCACCAGGGCTCGAATTTCGAATCCTGTGTCTGGAGGACAGTGTCATCTCAATCATCTCACCATCCTCAGGAGGTTCTCCTGGCCCAGTTTAGCCTATATGTGCACAAAGGTGGCCTAAAGCCCGATTAATTTCATTTGGCGAGATAGAGCTTCAAGTGGGTGAAAATATAAATAAGATACCTTAGAGGCTGAGACTAAAGCGACATCTGGTGGCTACCCCACATGTAAGATATGTTGCAGCGAATTCACCAGAGGGCTCTCATATGCAGCTGTCTTACTATGTGATTCGGTTATTTTGATATATTTAGATTTTAAAGGAAAATATATATTTAGATTTCAAGAAAGAGACTTTGACACAGTGTTGATTTATTGTTGGTACAACCAAGGAGGTTATCCATATAACCTCTTTGGTACAACTTTTGCCCAGTATCAGAACAACATTGGGTCAACGTCTCGTGGTGTCTGCTGAGAAAATTATCAAGATTTTTTTCGTCGATTTCTCAGCCATGCAATTCTGCATTCGATTTATGAAATTTCCAGCACAGTTGTCGCGGGATTTTGAAATAGTGCTTGCGAAATTTCATGAAAATAGATTGAGAATTGAATGAGAAATCACTGAAAATCATGCGCTTTAGAAAAATATGATTTTTACCATAGTATTCCATCCCTCTGAAAATGAAGTTATATAATCTAAAAAAAATTCAGACAGTGAGATCAAAGCCTACTCCAAGGCACATGAAAGTTATTTGGTTTCTGAAAGTGAGGACATGGGGGGGTTCGTCTGCAGCACCGATCGTCTGCCCATCGCTGGGCCGACGACATCAGCATGTGGCCCGATGATGTACAAACATTCAACCATACAAATAGTTTGTTTGGGTTATCTCTGGATCCTTAGAAATGTTAATATTTTTTTTTTATTTGAAAATTAGAAAAATTGAAATCATGATTTGCGGAATACACTGCTTCACACAAAACAAATTACCAAAATTGAAGTCATCCCACGGAGTCCTTTTACCTTTCTCCTATTTTCATTAGAAAAGTTTAGATAAATCTTAACCTTTGTAATGGAAATAAAAGAAAGTTAAGATAATCTTAATTTTAGAATCTTTAGTGGGATAGGGCCGTCCCACTAAACATCTTAAAATTAGGATCATCTTAACTTTCTCTTATTCGCATTAGAAAAGTTAGGATCTTATCTTTTGTAATGCAAATAAGAGAAAGTTAGGATAATCTTGATTTAAAGATTCTTTGTGTTCATTCATTCATTCATTCATTCATTCATTCATTCATTCATTCATTCATTCATTCATTCATTCATTCATTCATTCATTTATTTATTCATTCATTCATTCATTCATTCATTCATTCATTCACTTATCTATTCATTCATTCATTCATTCATTCATTCATTCATTCATTCAGTCAGTCAGTCAGTCAGTCAGTCAGTCAGTCAGTCAGTCAGTCGGTCAGTCAGTCAGTCATTCATTCATTTGTTTCGACGTTGACACGGTAATAAACCCACATATCAGAGTAGGCTTAGGGCGCGTAGTTAAAGTTTGAACTTACCCTGAGTATACATTTTAGCCGAGATTGTTTCGGATACATAATATTTCAGAAGGGGGGCGGGGCGGGCAAAGTAAATTTGTTCGTCCAAAATATATAAATTTCAATGGAAATCAATGATTTGTTAGCCTTCTCACATAATAAACGGCTGTTTGAGGCACCGCCAAAGTACCCAACAAATATCAATGCTGGTTTAATGTTGGGCCAGCGTCGAAGACGGTGGCCCAACAATAAACCAACATTGGATCAACGTCTTGTGTTTGCTGGGTATATTTTGATGTTCGGACAATTTATAGCGATGTTTATAGTATAGCAGCCAAAATAGGTCCCTATGCCCCCCCCCCCACCATTAAAACTAATTGTCAAAACCAGTTTTAATAACGCTAGGATGTCTAATTTGACATTTCATGTGTTACCAGTAATAGTAAAATGCCCCACGGGGTCCAATTGAGCAATTGCAGCCATCCGTGGGCTATTATTTCACGTATTGTGCGTCAGAATTTGATAAATAATTGGCCCATTTGAATGAATTTGTTGTTAATATTAGGTATTTATGTGCTGTTGAATCGATTTCCAAGGTTTTAAAAATGATTCTATGTCAACGTCATGTGATTCTAATTAATTCACTCACTGATAATCATGTTGAAAAAGTGTGCCATTATGTGACGTAACACCTCAAGATCAGAAGAAATGGGACCAATTTTGACTGACAGACTATTATTATGCAATTTAATTTTTGAAAGGGGATGCCTGGGGATCGGACCCCCCTCCGCACAACACCCCTGGAACCGCAACTGAATACAATGAACACAGTAAATCTCCCCTCCTTTTTCCTGGGATGAGCAGATCCAGTATATATATGACACTGACCTGGCACTATGTGGCAGGTGGTTTTAGTTTTAACCCAGAAAAAAACAGAAATTGGTAAATACCGGGCCACCGTCTCCGGCGCTTACCCGATATTGAAACAATATATCCCAGTAAACACGAGACATCGACCCAATGTTGTTGTAATGTTGGGCCACCATCTGCGACGCTGCCCCAACATTACAGCAGCATTGGGTCGACGTCTCGTGTTTGCTGGATAGAGTAAATAGCTCGTGTCGCTACCCAACAAACATGATCCAATGTCGGGTTAATGTTGGACCATCGTCTACTGTCCAACATTAAACCAACACTCGGCTCTGCAAAAATGAGACGTTGACTAACTTCTGGCTAGTGGTTGGGCCACAGTCTGTGACACTAACAACAGCAGCTTCTCCATATACTCGGGAGACGTTGATCAAATGCTGACTTGACGTTGAATCACCGCCTGAGATGCTGGCCCAACTTCAAACCGACAGTCAATGAACGTCTGTTTTTAGGGAGATTGCAGAAAAAACGACTCCAATCCCAGCAAACAAAATACATTTACCCACTGCTGGCATAGTATTGCAGTATGGCCCAACCTTTGCCAGCACTAGGTGAATGGATAACTCCGTGTTGATTACACGGTGGCTCACAGCCTCACAGTAGTCTGCGATGCTGGCCCAGCATCACACCAACTTTGCATGAACGTCTGTTTTAGTTGTGTAGCTCTGAAGAGCTCTCTCGGGGCGCATGCGTACACACATATCTTGACCTCTGACCTAGCCCGCTGTCCCTGTATGTCACAGGGATCCAGGCACCCCCAGCTTCCCGCCAAAATGTGTCCCCAACATTCACAGAACATATCGTCACCAATTCAGGGATGTGTGGCGACCCAGAAAACACGAGACGTTGAGCAAATGTTGTTTTAATGTTGGTCCGCCGTCTGCGACGTCGGCCCACCATTAAACCAACATTGGTTTAATGTTTCATGTTTTCTGGGGAAGAGGGCCGCGAATTGTTCGCTTAGCTCTCAGCAAAACTATACACTGAACCATATTGGCTTAATTCCGGGGTGGCATTATTATTATTAAGGAAAAAGTATGAAAAAAATTCGTATCATACTCGAAAAAAATACGTCAAGCTGATTGTCAAAATGAGGTAATTAGGGTTGACGCTTGGCCGCTGTCGTAGACAGTGGACCAAATGAATGAATCGGGCTTTAGGCCACTTTTGTGCACATAACTATAGGCTAAATTGGGCCAGGGGAACCTCCTGAGGATAGTGAGATGACACTGCCCTCCAGGCACAGGATTCGAAATTGCGTGAAACTGGCGTGAAAGCCAGCGGTGCTAACCACCACCCTGGGGCTCCCGCCTGACAGTGGACCAACATTAAATCAACATTGGTCCAGAATGTCGTATTTGCTAGGTGTACACTTGACTGTGTGAGAAGACATGGCGGACATGGTCTGAGCACACACGGCTGTCTGACAAAAGCAGTCTCTGTCAAAAGCTTCAACTATGTTCCACTCTGTCGAAGGCTTTACTTATGTCACTCCGTCGGCGAGATCTGAAAGTGAAGCGACAAGTGGGCACTTTCCAAAGTCACAGCGTCGTGAATCAAGCGGGGGGGGGGGGGAGGAGGGGTATGGACCGAGCCAGCAAATGTTGACCCAATGTTGTTTTAACATTTATCTTGCTTTAGTTATTTAAATTTTTAACCACTGGAGGTTACAACCTCCAGTGGTTGAAAAATACTCATATGTGTTTAATTCGAGACCAAACATTTACAGATCTTAATTTTTAGACACACATTTCATTCCCAATAACAGTGATTTGGTCGAGTAAAAAAACAGATTAAAAACAATAATACTCGTGGTAAGCAGGATAATGTTTAATGTTGGTCCAGCATTGGTTCAACGTGTTATGTTTGATGGGAGGCCGTCACGGAAACCACCCAGATATCCTTATTCACCAACTGGAAGGAAGCGCTCATAAATTATGGATAGAATTATTGAACCTTGAAGCGCTGAAATATTGGAGTCCATGGAGTCCAAAGGGTTTTTTCAATTTGAAATCATCATAAATGCCTTGCTTAGTTCTTTCCGATTCATTTGAATACTATAGCCATTATAATTTTTCTTAATTTTTTCAAAACGGGCCCCGCGATGAAAGGGTTAAGGGGATGAAAAGTTATTTTCAAACAAGATAATCATGTTTATTATCAAATACGGCACAGAGAATACTGTTAAATATTATCAATATAATACTTGAGTGATAATAATATCTAACGGAGGGGGGGTGTCTTGGATATTGTACTAGATTTTGGAGGGGGCGGGGCACTAATTTTATACACTTTTGGGGTGAGCTGACAACAATTTTCAGTCACTTTAACAAGTGGATCGCGGTAGTCGAACACGACTTCAAGTGACTGAAATTTGAATTTATTTACTCATAGGCTCTTTCCTTAGGGGTGAAATATTACCATCGTCGATCGCAGACAATTAAACGATAAACAAAGTCCACAATAAGCACGCCAGTCGCCAAAAGAAAACACTGGACACATATCTATCAAAAATAAAGTTATACTGTATTTATCATGTTTATCAGTCTTCGTCCAATTATGACATACAATATATTATACTACATTCAACAAGTGACATCACGTTTTCTTCAACATATAAGTATTTTAAATTTTACTGAAATATTCATGTGATTCTTATGTGAGTTAGTTACATAGCATAAATATATTTTTTTCAACTTTCGATCAAACATATTTGCTTTTACACTGTTTTAACATGTTTAAAATGTAATATATTGTGGAATTCCCGAGACGAATGAAATTGTTTCAAGAACAAGTACCGGTATCTATAAGACATAGAACAAGATCATTGAATAATTGTTTGCTAATATCATTTTGTAAAACATGACACCACAGACTTAGGCAATTGAACAAGTGAGACAATTTTATTTCCCACCTGAGTGAACTTGGCGGAAATGGAATTAGACCATTGTCCTCCTGAATTGTTTGTTTCTATTTTTCATTCATTTGAAGCTGAGAATTGCTCAAGCAATTTGAAGCTTCAAATGAGAAAAAATATTTCTTAGATCGCGCCACAGAATTTAAAAACAAATAATAGTTCATATTTTACCACCATACACTGTATAACCTCGCACATAAAGTGTCACCCCCAGTTCGTATGTATAATAACATCCCAGTGAGGGTTAGGCAGTTCGTTCGCTCGGCTAGCCTACCCGACACCATATTGACGGAAATTATTGAAATTTACACCAGGCACTCCCAAGATCTCAACGGTTGTGCTCACCAAATATCTGATTGATACATGCTGAATTGAAACATTTTGAATTGATTCCGCCAAAATAAAACACATTCTGCATAATTATATTCTGCAGTGTTTTACTGCACCACCAGGGGGTGACACTTTACGTGCGGGGGTAATGTAAGTATGAAAATGACATCGCGTCAGACATAATATGATAAAACCCTCTAGCAACCAGAGCGTCGTTTGCACAAACGACCCTCTGATTGCTAGAGATCATATGCTAAATAACACGACAATAAGCAGATATCAATACATGTTAAAATTTAATGTCAATACTTTGTGAGGATTATTTGAATCGCACAGCTTGATTAAATCAAGCAGCATATATTCTCGTCTTTTATCACGTGATTTGTATTGCATTCGATGAGTGGCTGTCTCATCACGTGATGTGTATTGCAGTGACCTGGTTGGCTGTATTATATGATTACCGTCTGCAGGGTCATTGAGTGAGGATTAATGTCACATGACAGCTCTGATCACATGGCACAGCTGTATATCACGTGACAATCATTTAAGCAATTATCAGTTATGTAGAAATGAATGTAAGTCAGATATCAGCAACAATTTAATAAAACTTGCCAACATTACAAATGGATCAATTCGCAATAATACCTGACGATGTGCCCCTCCAGTTTGTTTGTTTGGCATAGCTAGCCCTGGAAGTAGGCTATCTGGGCCCTTCGAAATTGTCGTAATTGTTTTTACGTGACCAGCTACCAACGTATTCACATTATCTGGACGTATTTTCCCCGGGTATGTCTACCAGCCCAAAGAAGCCAATGCCACTATTATACTGAGCCTGTTAGCTTGAGAACTGATCGCGTGTACACTACATGTATATGTCTCTAGATGCAGACAGGTCAGAGGTAGTTTTCACATGACACACTCAGAAGGTGGGAATATCCAAACAGCTTTATATGCCAGCCACACCCTCACGCTGGCACTCACAGTGGTAATAGCCACTCCCGATGTCAAGGTAACGAGGCATTGATCCGATGTAGCATTAAATCTCATATTAAACAAATATGAGCAATTTTCACCCACTTGAAGTTGTCGACTGTGGTAGCAAGAAACAACTTCAAATGGGTGAAAATTTAAATTATTTAATTCAGTCTACGACGTTGTCCCAACATCAAACAACACAGGCTCATAGTCTACGTCTGGATTTTCTGCGAGTTGTCGAGGTGTGTTGGCACGTTGAACTTTGACCTGGTCACCACTGTAACCATGGTAACGGGTGGGTGTGCGGTAGGCGTTATCACAGATTTAGTCTAGAGATGTGAAAAGAGACAAGACAAGATAATGTTAGAGGTCATAATGTGTTGATGAGGTCATCGATGGGAAGCTTTGAGCAGATAGAGGGCGATCTCTTGGTGTCCACATCCAGCCGCTATATGTAAGGCATTCCATCCGTCCAGGCTGGTCTGCCGGACATCTGCCCCGAACCTGACCAGTACCTTCACCAGGGCTAGATTGCCCTTCATACAGCTCTTGTGAAGGGCAGTCTGACCTTCACGGTCGTAGAGGTTAACGTTCACTTTATGGTGCCTCTCCCCCAGAAGAAGCTCTAGTCCTGTGTGGTCACCTTGCTGTACGGCCTCCTGAAAGATCTTCTGGGAGCTACTGCAACACAATACATCCATCTCGATTCTCTGGTAGTCACTACACAGCTACAGACGGGGAAGTCACAAATGACGGAGCTAATTTGGAAAGGGATCACAAAAGACGTCACTAAATTGAATAGTGAGTCACAAATGACGGGTTTTCACAAAAGATGCACTAATACTGGCAATGAGCGTCACAATGTCACTGACACAGCGGGTGATTTCAGAATGAAGTCGTAGATGCCACAAATAAGGCCATCTGATAAATGCAAATGGTGTCACAAATGAAATCGAAATAGGTCACAATGAAGCATTGTTTAGAACTTTCAATCAGAGGATGTCGACGTGAGATGTGCATCAATACATCTGTGTGCCATGGAAATATGTGGGATCTTGTGATCACTGGATCACAAATCAACACAGTCACTTCACTTCACTTCACACTTTTTTCCTTTTACTAGTATTCCCGTACCGTTTTGTTGAAGTCAGAGGGTCTGTGGTTCCTGAATCAATCGGATAGTGTATGGAAGGCACACTATGGTTCCTCCCTGTATGAACAAAATAATTACAATTAATATTTCAAAATATGACAGTTATGAACCTATACACATGTCATATTTCTATAGTTATGGACATTATTACATTATTAAAAACAATTGCGCTTGTCTAAGCAAAGTCACCATTGCTTCAAAAATAATCCGTAGTAGATCCCCAGAATAAATGCTGAAAAAGAAGATGCATTTTTGAAAGACTAATTAATGGTTTGATTCAAATTGTAAACTTATCTAAGTAACTTTTACACATTTGAAATTATTGTGAATTGCAGTAGCGAGAGACGCAACTAAAGGTGAGTAAATATATAAATTTTACAACTTAGCACTCTAACATGCTTGCATTGTATGGCCAGAGTTAAAGCGTATAGTCAACTGTTAAAATACGCTGGGCACGGTTCCCGAAGAATGCAATAGTGCCCGGGGATATACCATAATAATACTATATATGCATTTCATACACAACGAGCAAGCTCCAAAATCATAGCAAGTCTATATACTTGAGCGACATCTATCAGTATCAGTTAATAACTTCACCAATGCTCTTAGCTGGGCTTTGGATTTGACAGCTAACTGATTGTATTAGGGGCCGGCCATTTAATACCAGGGGGGGGGGGGGATGTTTTTTTCGTAAAAAAATAATTTGTTCACACAATTGCAAAAAAATATTTTGCTCTACAGAGTGTGGGGAGAAATAATTTGTTCATTTATTTGTAAGAAAAAAAATGACAGTCAGCAGATCTTTCCCGATCTGCTGGAAACTGAGAAATAACACCTACCTGCCTTTTAATTTATGGGATTAAATGTCTAGTCAACTGTTAAGAGTTGCAGGGCAATGATCCCCCAGAATGCAATATTGTCCGTGGGTAGGTCTAGGCCCTATCATAATAATACTAAAATATGTGTTTCATACCCACCGCCACATTAAGAGCAAGCTCCCAAATCATAGCAAGTCCATATATACTTGAGCGACATCTATGAGTTAATAATTCCACCAAAGCTCAAAGCTCTTAGCCCTGGCTCTTAGCTGGGCGTTGGGTTTGAAAGCTAACTGACTTTATTACTGATGGGATTGCGAAACAGCTGACCCTTCGAATGTGTATTTACGAGTTGGCTTTTCCTCAAACATTGAACACTCCGCCAAGTTGGTTCAATGTTGGGCCAGTGTCACAGACGTTGGTCTAGCATTAAAACAGCATTGGGTCAATGTCTCGTTTGAGTAGTATCTTGTAATCAGTTTAGTTGCTGATATTAATGCAGTCAGCCTGTACTCTATAGGCTACTGTAGGCCTACATATGACCGTCCCATGCATGCCTGCTTCGCAATTGAATGGATCTATAAATATGTCCTAAAAAAAATGTTTGTCTGTGACATCTCAGGAAAAAAATCGTTTGTTTTTGATGAGGGAGTTGGGAGGAAAACTATAATTTGGTGAAGAAAAAACCCAGACCCTCCCCCCCTTGTATTAAATCGTCCGCCCCTTACTGCAGGGAACTCGAAACCGATCCCCACGCATGTATTGACAGGGGGCTTTCCCAGCAAAAATTGTACACTCACCCAATGCTGGTTTAATGTCGGGCCAGCCAGACGTTGGCCTAACATTAAGACGGCTTTGGGTGAGTGTCTCGTTGGAGTAGTATCCATGGTCTTGTAATCAGCTTGAATTCCTCAAGCTGAATGCAATCAACCAGTTGCTACTGTATACTGAAGGCCTACGCGTGACCTACGCATGCAAATTCCAAACATGGCTGGATCTTTAACGTCACTGTTTAATTACTGGACAAAGCCGTACAATGCTGGTTTCATGCTGGACCAGTGTCGCACGGTGACGCTGATGCAACGTTTAGGTTTAAACCAATATAGGGCCTAGTTTTAAATTACGTGTGAAGATTTGTAATCCCTTCCTCGAAATTTAACACCCATCGTCTTGTTATTCAATAAAAATCAGATAATAAAATAAACAAGAACACACATCTAACTTTTAAACTTTTTAAACTATACAATATTTTTTCAACGGAAATTTCACGGTATTTGGCGGGGGACTATAAGGCTTTTAAAGAGTTAACAAGTAGGCTACCTGTACCCCCCCCCCCCCCCTGCGGTATTGACAAGTATCCCCTTATGCCATATATGGTACTAATTGTGAGAAACCAGTGGAGTGTTCTTCCTGCTGTCACGTAGCATGACACGTGAAACCAATGCTGGTTTAATATTGGGCTAACGTCGCAGACGCCGGCCCAACATTAAACCAGCATTGGTTCAGCGTCTATAATTGCAGGGACGCAGCATGAGACGTTAAACCAGAATTGGATTAAGGTCGGGCCAACGTTGTAGATGGTGTACCGTCATTGTTATCCTTGGTCTAACACTATCTCCATGGTCTAAGCGATAATTCTGTGAAACTCAATAGCCTTGATCTGCAATTTTTCAGCTAGTAATCTAATACAATGAAGTATGGGGGAGGGGGAGGGGGACTTACATTACATTGTTTTCATCGAGTAGCCATTCAAAGGGGTTTCCAGTGACGTCACTGCGTTTCACAGAATACATAAGTCACGGTCTAACTGAGGTGCATGAACGTAATATTACACCCTCACTGTAACGGTCGGGGCATTGTGAATGGTTTAATAGATGCTGTATTGTAGGTGTTACTAAATAACCGTCGCTCACAATATGTTCGCTCTTCTGGAGGGGTCTGGCCTCTGTGAGTGACCATCATCACACTCATCCGTATCTAGTTTGCTGGTCCGTAGACTTGCGACACTGGGCCAGCAATGAACCAACATTGGTTCAACGATTGTGGTATCCGAAAGGCGGGAGCGCTGCCAGTAGGTTTATTAAAATTAAAATGCCCATTGGCTACGGTCATTGTCTACCGCGATACACAGCTTCAACATGTTCAAGTGGGTGCAAATTTAAATTTGGAAAAATGGGGGAAAGGGGCTAAAGTCTAGGCTTATGATAAACTATGATAAACTCGTCATCAATTCTCACTGATTCTGTCAACCAGGTTATGTCTATACCCAGGAAGCACCGGATGAGTTACAGGCATAGACAGATTATGTTTGCAGTCACTCACCAGGTGACGCTTATTATGGCCGAGAACTTCATATTGTTATGACTAAGTGAAACTAGATCATGATGAGATGTTTAAAAGCCTGAAACAAGAAACAGCGACCGCGGTAATATCTCAGCAAACACGACACACATCTACCCAATGTTTAATCAATGTTGTGCCAACATTGTAGACGGTGGGCCAACATTGATTTAACATTGGGTAGATGTGTGTTGAGTTTGGTGGGATATTTATTATATTCCAGTAAATTTAGTGGGTAAATCTGAGGGCAACAAGTTTGGGGGTTGTGAGTTCGAATGCCACATCAGGCTGTGCATGATAGGGATTTTTCTGCGAACGTCCCCAACCCAGAGTGCATGGGACACTGACAATGACCGTATTTAAAGTAGATGGGTCGTAATTATTCGCCGAGTAAACATTGCGGGCGCATAATGCAGCAGCACGCATGCGCAGCATGTCCAACGTCCATTATAAATCACTATAAATAAGCATATCTGCTTGGGCCTACTTTACAACCAAGTAGATACTGCTTTATGCCTTTGTGGAGAAGAACTGTCCACGACGCCGGGCCAGCATTAACCCGGCATTGGATCAACGCCTCGAGTTGGTTGGACATAGCCAAGCAAGAAGGACATTTTAAAAGAATGGTGTTTTAATAATGGCCGATGGTCTGCGACGTTGGCCAATATTAAAACATCATTGTTTTAATGTCTCGTGTTTCCGGGCATAAATCACTACCTGTCCACTCCTACATGTGCGCATCCACCTTGCAATGTCGCAAACGCTGGCCCAGCATTAAACGTATATTGGTCCAGTACTGAATATCACCTCAATGTCAGACGATGAATCAACTTTGGCATAACGTCTGGCAATCACAGGGAAACGCGGTGACAGGTAAGACTCCATATTCTGAGAAACAGCCAGGAGCAATACTCCTGTCAACCGGGTATATAGCACGCCATGCACCCCCCCCCCCCCATACACCCCGCGCTCTACACACACATGCGCAACCACTTATAAATACAAGTAAAGGACAGCTATCAATGCAAAGAACATTATTATACTTGGCAAAAACATCTTAGTAAAACGGTAAACTCCAGCTATGAAAATTGTATTCTATGTCACGTATATTATTTTCAGTCTTTAGTCACTTTTGATGGAAACATATTTTTCCCAACGGGGGTTAAACATTCTAACAAGCATTTCTTGAGTTTTCAGGGTTCTGATATGCCGCCCACAACAGTTGGAAAAAACATGTGAAACTGAGTATTTTCAGTTTATAAACATGTCTGTAGTATAAAACTTGACATTTTGGTGTCAAGACCGCTCACCACTAACCAATCTCTGGCAGGACCCTGAGTTTTGTATTTTCATATTTGTTTTTCGAACAGAGTAAAATAAAATGTATACATATGTCAATCTGTGGGGTGTGCTCATTTCATCAGATAAAAAATGGTACATTTATAAAAAGAAAAACATTTTGAAGAAGTTTACTTCTCGGTACTTTTTGGCCAAAAGTGAGAGAGGATTGTTCTCGTCGCTATGTAGTACAGTTAGTGGCTATGTGATTCTTATCTTGAGATATCAAATGGTTGCACAAGGTGATGCCATGACGGGATTTGTAATGTGTTTTTTCGGCCTTTTAGATGTCAGTATTGACATATTGGTAATATATTTGTTTACATATATTACTTTGACACAGCGTTAATTGACAGTTTCGGATCCAAGATTTAAATAATTTAATTATTTTCTTTAACTAAAGTTACGGTAACGGACACTGGAAACCTAGAAAAAGTACAGATCTGCAGATTTAGAAATCAAGCAGTCAAACATATCGTTCGGTGTCGCAAAAAAACGACCATAATATTTGGGCCGAAATATGCTCTAGAATGCATAGATGAGGCTCGATATGCATGTATTGATCGATGACATACCTTTCATGCTTTATGACATGCATAATAATATTTGTTTTGCATTAGAGTACATAACTAGTAAGGTGTGGAAAAATACATGACTGGTCCAAGGAATAAGGTGGTAGCCTTTAGGCGAACACCTTCTTTATTGACCAGTCATGTATTTCTCTATACCATACGAACAACGGTGAACGACGTTTGCATTTTCACTTTGACAGCTTAAAATCATGAAAATGGTTATCATAGGACAAACAGTGATGTGCATATTCTTACTATTATTGGGGGACTTCAATGCTCATAGCGATATCATATTATGTTTGTAGGATTGACAGTCTCAGATAATAAACATTTTAAAACATGGGCAGCAAACCCGGCGTTGACCCGGTGTTGGCTTGATGGTGGTACAACGTCGTAGACGGTGGGACAACATCAAGCCAAGAGGTAGCCTATTTGATTTCGAATGGGCCTATGATTCTATTACAATTTACACTAAATTTGAAATGGACATCTAAGCAACATGCATGCACTGCAGTTCAACGAAATGTCAGGGGCGGATCCAGGGGGGTCACAGGGCTCACGTGACTCCGCCCCCCCCCCCTAATTTTGAAATGCCCTTTTCAAAATGTAGGAAATATAATTTTCTGTGCATAATGATTAGATTAGATGATAATGCTTACATAGTTCACCTAGAAATGATGTATTTGGTATTTTATTAGCTAAAAATTCTTCGCGCCTCCGGCGCTCGCCTCTTACTTTAGATGTTTGCGTCCTTTTTATTTTTCGGTGACCCTGCCCTTTTTCTACCCTGGATCCGCCCCTGAATGTTGCTATAATAATGATATAGATATGCTACTGACCTGTTCAAGCCTGAAAACATGGACCTTGTGATAGAAATGAAGCTATCCGTGTGTCATGTAGCCCCATGTTGTTGCCGCTACACGTGTTACACAGTGTATGAGTAGCTGAGGGCTGCACTCACCCAGAGCCTGTAGGTGCACATTAACACCGCTGTCTCGCTGTTACTGTATACTAGACGTACTTCATGACTTGCATGCGTTGTTCTGTATCTTGCTCCACGTGTGGTATGCTCACGTGTATGTGCCACGACGTGTAGTACGCTTATGTACAGCAGTGTATTGGAAAACGTACAGGTTTTGTTATCAATGAGATTTGGTATCACTGATCCAGTGGTTGCACTTTATCAGATTGGTTATCAGGGCTTTAGACACACCGCCTGATTACCAGGGCCTTGGACACACCGCCTGTACCGTGTACATACCCCCCTCGTGGCTGGATGTTGTCCCTCGCAGACTGGGTCCCCACGCTGAGGTCCCTGCTTGTAACTCTATCCCGGCTGATCCAGGGTACTAGTACCGCGTGTAGCAAGCAGAGGGGGGGGGGTCCTCTGATAGCCCGGGAGGAGGGACTGCTAAGGCACACACTCTCAGGCCTAAAACGTCCAGTGATCCCGTAATTATTATCTGATGATAGCCTGTAGTGATAGCCTGTAGTCTTCTTCAGTTTGAAGCTGGAATTGTTCAAATTAACCAAAATAGTTCATGGACGTCCTATAATAGCCTGCAGAGTTATAGGGAGGTGACGCCAATAAACCACCAACTCAATGCCTCTCATATGACAGAAGCTGCACAATTCGCGGCATAAAAGTAAAAAAAAAAATATAAACCAGATTATATGTAGTGATCCTAGAGACAAATTCAAAGTAATTGTACCAGCTCGATAGTTTGTTTTATAAGTCAAAAACTCAGGAAATAAAATGTATCAGCTGATCTTCTGTCGTGATTTTGGAGACAAATCCTAATCCATACCTTAGGACAAACTACAGCGGGCTTCTGTCACTGACTACTGTGAGGGGCCGTTGTGACACCTGATGGCTCGTCCCTCTCTGCTCGTCCCGGTCAGAGTGCGCCTGTCACGGCCGGTCTGCAGACTGTCACTGCTCCTGTCACAGTGTCAAGCAGTGGTTTGTGTGACACCCGATGGCTCGTCCCTCTCTGCTCGTCCCGGTCAGAGTGCGCCTGTCACGGCCGGTCTGCAGACTGTCACTGCTCCTGCCACACTCACGCTGTCACGCTGCGGTTTACCTCCGCTCTCAGCCTGTGTCACGATGCTCTCTCAGTGCACCCGTCACGCCTGGTCAAGTCACAGATATTCCCAACTTCCCACCCTGAAAAAGGCGTTCACCCAATGCTTTTTTAATGTTGTGCCAGCGTCGCAGACGATGGCACAACATTAAACCAGCATTGGACGAATGTCCCGTGTAAACGCCTTGTTTTAGTTGCGCCTCTAGCCAGCGAAAATACACGCTGAACCAGTGCTGATTTAATGTTGGGCCAGGGTCGCCGACGCTGGCACAACATGAAACCAACATTGGTTGAATATCTCTTGTAAACGCTAATACAATGTTGAGCCAACATCTTGGTTTAGCTGTTACACTCTCGCCAACAAACAACAGACACTGATGCTGGCCCGCAGTTGGGCCAGTATTGTAGACTTAGGCCCAACAATCAAGCAACATTGGCTCGATATTTTATGTATTACTACTATGCCTCGCCGACGTTGTATACCCTCAGTCTAGCAAAACGGAAGTTATTGACCCAAAGTTGATTTAACATTGGGCCGGCTTCGCAGACGGTGGACCAACATTGAAGCGGCATTGTATTCATGCTGTCTTGCGTTTGTTTGTTGTATCACAATCCATACATTATCAACGAATGTGGTGTTAGTGTTGGGCCAGCGTCGTAGACGGTGTGCCAACATTTACACAGAATTGATATAACCGCGCTCCACAGTGTGTTACACGTGTAAAACCTAGCACTGTACATGATGTACGGTAAAGGCGGGAAATTTGTAGCTTTAGTGACCTGAGAAAATATATACGGCGCCACGATAGCTCATTAGTAGCGTGGTTGACTCGCAGGCCCGGAAGTCTAAAGGGTGCCGATCAATTCAATTCAATTCAGTTTATTCAGTGTACAAGATACAATATTAATAACAGTTTGATAACATATACAAATAACAAAAAATTATATACATGAGGCACATAATAATAAGTAATAATATCACTGGAATATAAAAAGTAAATGTACACCTGGGAGAGAAACTAAACAGGATCCATTGGAGCCTTTGCTAGTAGTTCCCACCCAACATATTTTTCAATTTCCACCAGCCCTTTATAATAATATGATTATGACAATCGGCAATTACAACACATACATTTAAAAAACCACGAACATCAATCACTACTGGCAAAACTTGTATTCATTTTTTCAAACATAAGATGCTTTAAACTGGATATAAAAGAAGAGTAATTAGTAATATCACGTACATAAGATGGTGAAGAATTCCACATAGGAACTATTCTATTGAAGAAGCTATGTACAACTGGTCAATGAATCGTTGTCGCCGATCGGCACTCTTTAGACCTCCGGGCCTGTGAGTTGACTCAGAGCCCGGGTGTATCGGGCTCGAGTCCCGCTGTGGCCGATATATTTCCTTGGTGAACACATATACAGTGACTCAAACTGTTCAAATTCGTAGGTTAATGACAACCGAAAAGGTATAACCGATTCAAGCCGCACGGAAAAACATATAAAAAATATTTGAAAAAAATTTACCAATATTATTATTATTATCATTATTATTACTGAAGGCATTCATATTGCGTCGTATCTCAATTGATTCTAAAGCGCAATATGTCAATAAAACCTTAAAACTTGTACTGGTTAAAAATAATTGGATTAAATAAATGTTGTTAAAATTGCCAACCCAATCGAGAAAGAGTTTTTCGACGTCATGACCTTTTTGTGTACGTTTTAATTGAGAAGTCACTCGGATGTCTGGTTATGTTGTGTTGGTCAAAAGCTGACAATATTAATTCGTTGATTCGTAAGATTATAGCAAAGGATAAATATAGTGATTTACATCAGCCTGGGGGCTGGCTGTTTATCATCAGGACTGACACCTCACAATGAATGGCGCTGAACCCCATGACCTCATGCATCTCATTACCTCACGCGCCAATCAGAACACAGCGCGCAACCCCAGCAACCAATAAGCTGCCGTCTAACGGGAGAACGGGTCTGAGAGCATTGTAACTTGACGTGGCGTGAGAAATAAACTCAGCACAACACTAAACGCCTATCCAGCCCCGGTTTAAAGTTGGACCAGCGTCGCAGACGGTTGGACGATGTATAAACGTTCCGTGTTGGCGAGAACCCCCCCCCCGGTTAAGAAAAGATATCAAAACAACGTTGGATTTAAGTTGGGCCTGCGTTGTAGACGGTGGACAAACGTCAATACGATATTGGTTCAACGACTCGTGCAAAGCAGTTGAACCAATACTTGCCCCAATTTTCACCCACACCCCTCAAGTGGGCGAAAATTATCTGTTAACTAAGTAACTGAATATTTAAACCCCCCCCCCCCCATGTAACGGAGCTCAGAAGCACCTAGGCCCTATATTGGTAATTATATAAGTCATTTTCCAGACCCGTTAAATTCGATTTGATGAATATGTATGCTCTTATTTTAGGTAATAATAATAATAATGATAATAATAATAATAATAATAATAATAATAATAATAATAATAATAATAATAATAATAATATTAATAATAATAACAATAATAATAATAAAAGTTATTTATAGAGGGTAGACCATATTAGTACAACGTACTAATTTGCAATAGGCCCTTTTTACACACATGCAATAGTACAATGATTTAAATATGTACAAATCTAATGGTAGCATAAATGAATGAATGATGGATGAATAAATGAATGAATGAATGAATGAATGAATGAATGAATGAATGAATGAATGAATGAATGAATGAATGAATAAATAAATGAATCAATCAATCAATCAATGAATCAATCAATCAATCAATCAATCAATCAATCAATCAATCAATCAATCAATCAATCAATCAATCAATCAATCAATCAATCAATCAATCAATCAATCAATCAATCAATCAATCAATCAATCAATCAATCAATCAATTAATTAATTAATTAATTAATTAATTAATTAATTAATTAAATATAAATTAATCAATCAATCAATTAATTGATTTAATATCAATCAATCATCCATCAATCAATCAATCAATCAATCAATCAATTAATCAATCAATCAATCAATCAATCAATCAATCAATCAATCAATCAATCAATCAATCAATCAATCAATCAATCAATCAATCAATAAATCAATAAATCAATGAATCAATCAATCAATCAATCAATCAATCAATCAATCAATCAATCAATCAATCAATCAATCAATCAATCAATCAATCAATAAATAAACCATAATTATATTATAATTCAAAAACTGCACAGATTAGCAACCTCAGAAATACCAAATAGATATATTGACCCTTTTATTACCCATATACTTTCAATTTTCAATGACTTCTCGCTTTCTTTCTGTTGAAAGGTTATCAATCCGATATTTATACTCGGGAACCCTGAACAGTGAATAATAATATCATTAAATACATTTGTTTATCAGTGTTTATTTGCAACAATGAAAAATATATCTCAAATTGTAATATTTGATTTACAAGCTTAATAGATTCCGGTAGATACTTAATAATTAAATCTAAGATATCATATCCACTTTTCATAATATAAGAAGTATTTTTTTTAATTTGCTGGCAGCTTCTTGATAAATAAATAATATACAATGCCACTGAAATTGATCAATTAATTGTGGTTAATGTTTAGTTAATCAAATAATTAATTAACCCTTATCATGCTACGTTGATTTATTTAACTTTTCACCCACTTGAAGTTGTGTCTCGCCACCGCGATCCACAACTTCAAGTGGCTTAAAAAGTATTTATATTTGTCTAATTTGAGCACAAATGCAAATCTTGATGCTTAGACACTTCATATCCAACAACAGTGATTTGGTCGACTAATAATACAGATTAAAAACGACAATAGTCGTGATCAGTAGGATAAGGGTAACAGGGTGCCAATTTCTTCTCACATTATGATATTTCTCGTCATTAGAAGCTGGAAATTGCGCTAGCAATTCCAGCTTCAAATGACGAAAAATAGAAACAAACATTTCAGCATTAAATTGGATGAGAATGTCGAAAAAAATAGAAAATAATTCATACAACCTGAAATGATAAGGTGCTGTACCCCTAGTGATGATAAGGTGCCGTACGTGCCCTAGCGTCAGTGACGTTCTTCTCACGCCTCCACCACAAACGTCACGTAAGCAGGTAAAGGGGAGCGTGAGTATTCTCAGGGCCTGCGGCTTGTTCTGAAGACCTCTATGCTCCCTGAAGAACTAGCCGCTCCCTGCAGAAGAAGCGCCATCAGATCAAGGTCTATGGTGCTTGATCATTGTAAACAATACTTCTCATGTGTGGCGACCCTTTAGCAGCTAGGGCAGGGACGGATGAAAGATTTCATATTCCGGGGGATGAGGTTTTAATGATTTCCAGCAGGGTCAAGAGGTTTTGGGAGGACTTAAGTTTGGTGAGAGTAGGGGGGAGTAAATGAGGACAGTTAAAACAGCGTAGTATCTTTTTTTGGGGGGGGGGGGTGGAGAAACCCCCCCCCCTCCCAAAAAAAAAGGCCTTCGGGAAGCCCGGGTTTGAAAAGAGGGGGTGTTAAAAGATTTTAAAAATGCCCAGTTTGTCCAGAAAACCCACTAATTTGAAAAATATATCTTCTCATCACTGCTAACATAACTATTGCTAAAACGGAGAAAAAAACATAGTGCCCTAAGATGTTGTGTCCTTGGGCAAGGCACTTCACCCTCAAATGCTTCACTTGACTCAGGTGAAAATGAGTACCTGGTAGGACAGAGATGGCAATGTGTACGATGAGTTCAATGCGGCGAAACGGCTGCAGGACTGTATGCTCTCCGTGGAGTTGAAATGGCACACGAATGAACAGGACCAGTGACCAGGGGGGGGGGGGGTTAAGATGTAAAGTCGGATGATAGGTCTTCAGACTTGATATCAGACTATAAACCTATACCTTTACAATGATGAGCATACTGAAAGCGAACTTTTCAATAGAAAAAGGCATACAACAAATGGGCATGGTTCGCCTTTTAGTCAGAATGCCCGTTTCTTATACACTTTCTTATTTTGTGAAAACGACCAACCAGCTCCAAATAAATGAAAATTGCCACTACGTAAAAAATAGACCTAATTCTTATACTGTAAAATCAATAATTAATTTCGGATGTCATTATGTGCATTTGGTGCACCTATATGTGAAAAAGAAACAGTTTAAACGCTTAAATTGTCCCATGCACACAAGAGTTGTCAAAAAAATTAAAATGTTTAATACATTTTTTTCTTGTCAGGGAAGAAATTTGACTTTTTCTACACTGTTTCCACCTCTTAAATTAGAGACGCTGCATAGTCTAATAAATCATTAGAATTCTTACAGCTGTGTTGCGATTTTACCTCTAAATGCTCTTTTAGTAACCGGTCTTCTGGTTAACGAACCTTCTGACTGAACGGGCCTTCTGACCAATGGGCATTCTGACTAACGAACCTTCTGACTAACGAGCCTTCTGATTAAAGGAACTTCTAACTAACGAGCCTTCTGATTAAAGGGCCTTCTCACAAACGGGCCTTTTGACTAACGGACCTTCTGACTAACGGGCCTTCTGACTAACGGGCCTTCTGACTAACAGGCCTGCTGACTAACGGGCCTTCTAACTAAAGAGCCTTCTGATTAAAGGGCTTTCTGACTAAAGAGCCTTCTGATTAAAGGGCCTTCTGACTAACGGGCCTTCTGACTAAGGAGCCTTCTGACGAACGGTCCTTCTGACTAACGGGCCTGGTGACTAACGAGCCTTCTGATTGAAGGATCTTCTGATTAACGGGCCTTTTGACTAATGGGCCTTCTGACTAACGGGCCTGCTGACCAACGGGCCTTCTGATAAACGGGCTTTCTGACTAGCGGGCCTTCTGACTAAAGATCCTTCTGACTAAAGGGCCTTCTGACTAACTGGCCTTCTGACCAATGGGCATTCCGACTAACGGGCCTTCCGACTAACGGGTCTTCTGACTAACGAACCTTCTGACTGACGAGCCTGATTAAAGGGACTTCTGACTAACGAGCCTTCTGATTAAAATGCCTTCTGACTAACGGGCCTTCTGACTAAGGAGCCTTCTGACGAACGGTCCTTCTGACTAACGGGCCTGCTGACTAACGAGCCTTCTGATTAAAGGGCCTTCTGACAAACGGGCCTTTCGACTAACGGGCCTTTTGATTAACGGGATTTCAGACTAACGGGCCTTCTGACTAAAGTTCCTTCTTACTAAAGGGCCTTCTGACTAACGGGCTTTCTGACTAACGGATTTTCTGACTAACGGGACTCCTGACTAACGGGCCTTCTGACTGACGGGCCTTCTCACTAACGGGCCTTCACACTAATCGGCCTTCTGACTGACAGGCCTTCTGATTAATGTCTCTTCTGTCAGATTAAAAGGCCTTCTGACTAACGGGCCTTCTGACTAAAAGTTGTGTCTCACTATCGTGACCCAAAACACAAAGTGACTAAAAATTGTCTATATTTATTTAATTTGCAAATCTTGTATTTAAACCACAGATAAAAACGACTAAGATCGTACATAGCGGTGTCAGGGCTAGTATAGGGGACCACCTTTCAATTACCAGGAGGGAGAGGGCTTGACTTTTTTAATTGGACAATTTTGTTATTTCACATTCTATCTGCAGAACTTTATTTTTCTCACACTAAGCCTCAAGCAGAATATTTATTTCACTTTCTTAGAAAACAAATTTTGTCTCGAATTCCTAATTAGGCTCATTATTGATGTGGAAGATAATTAGGAGCCGAGCGAAGCGAGATCAACATTTTCCTAAGGGCCATTAAATATTTACTTACAGCATGTCCTTCAGACAGTTAGATATTTCACAAAAATTGAATCTGGAAAAATATTCAGTTTGTTAACCCTTTCAGTGCGGGGACCGTCTTTATACATTAGAATCTGACGTCTGTTGACGTCAGATTCTGACGTATAAAGACAGTTTCTGCACTGAAACAAATAAAATATTTATGAAGGCCGTAAACCCATAACATAGGTATTCAAATGAACCGGGAAGAGCTAGCTAAGACATATATGATGATTTCAAGTTGAAAATGACACTTTAGCATGGTTTAAGCAAAAATAATTCAGCGCTTTAAGTTTAAGGGTTAATGAAGATATTTCTATGGATGTTGAGATCGACGTTACTCAATAGGTGTGGGAATAGCCCCCTATTGAATTAATGTGGTGGTGTCGGTACAGAATACTTAGTAGTTTAGAAAAATATCATAAAATTTTAAAATTTGAACGAATTAATTTTTAACGGATTTGTTATGTAGGATATAATACGATTTTTTAGTTAGTGAGTAGGTTGAGAAAGATTGAATTTCTAAGGCGGTGTCGATGCTGAAAGGTTGGCCTATTTACAGTAGAGTAGTGGCGGGAATCAATTAGGTGTCCGTCCGCGCCGCCGTCCCACGGTCATATTTTCCCACGTCTCCCCTTTAGCCCGGTCTTCCCCGCTCTCCTCTCTCTTGACTCCCGCCCGCCACGCACTACACATCTAATTGACGCCTACGTCACAGCACGTGCTGTACACGTCACAGCACGTGTCACAGACAACAGTGCTGACGTCACAACGCGTGTACCGACAAACATTAAATGGGGCGTTTGGGCAAGACGGGATGCAAGCCGGTGGGAAAGAAAAAAATATCATTATGAGAAATCATCCATGGATATCTCACAGGATGACTATGGCCTATACCCAGTAAACACAAAACATTTGTATAACATACTTTTGTAAAACGTCGGCCCAACGTCTTCGTCCTTGGTCCAACATTGTACAAATGTTATCCAAATGTTTTATATTTACTGGGTAGCCCACAGCGCAAATATGCAATCCATAGGGGTGAGCGGTAAAAATGCCATTGGTAAAAATGTCATAGGTAAGATTGCCATAGGTAGAAATACCATTGGTAAAAATGCCAGGAAGTAAAAATGCCAGTGGTAAATATGCCCAAGGAATATTCTATATTCCTTGATATGCCAGACAGTAAAAATGCCAGTGGTAAAAATGTCACATAGTAAAAATACCAGTGATAAAAATGTCATCGGGGAAAAATGCCAGTGTTACGAATGTTAGATGGTAAAAATGCCAGTGGTAAAAATGCCAGATGGTAAAAATATCACAAAACAGCCTTTTATTGCTAATTTGTTGTGTGTAATTTTCTCATTCGGAATTTCGGAACACGAAGTTCCCGGAACTTGAAACTTTAGAGCCTGGCGTCCCTGTAATGTCAAGAACTTCGGAATGTGGGAGCTTCGGAACGTGCTAATTAGGCCTATAGGGTATCGCTTTTCCAAGAAAATTTGTCTGTTGCTCGGACATGTTATTTTTTTGTTTGTGTGCGGGACTATTACTCAGTTTTTAGCCCCATACTTGGCCCATGTGTTTACACTGACAATTTTCGTATTTTTTGGGTTGTGCTATCAGTGGCTTTTCAACGATTACATTTCTATCATCTGCCATTTTATCATCTGGCATTTTTACTTTTTACCAATAGCATTTTTTACCATTTGGCATTTTCACCTACCGGCATTATTACCGTCTGGCATTTTTAGATTCTGACGACTAAAGTCGATCCCCGCACTGTAGAGTAACATTATTTCTAATGGCTGTAGACCCAGAACATAGGTATTCAAATGAAGCAGAAAGAACAAACTAAGACATTTATGATGATTTCAAATTGATTAAAACCCTTTTGTCTCCGTGATCCATACAAAATTAATTCAGCGTTGTAAGGGTTTATTGGTTAAAACATGAATGTTTAGCGTGATAGACGCTCACCTATACATTAAAACTGACATATAAAATTGTGCAGTATTTAAACACGCGTTACAACCAAATTTAATTGAAATTTATACAATTGAAAACAAATTTAAGATATTATAGACCAACCAGTAACGTGTTTATAGCAGCCTCATGTTATTGAGCTGGACTCCTGTGCTTCATAACATCATTTTTATTTTACTTATACCCTATCAGTATCATACCGCGTTCCACACTTTAAGTGAATGAAAATTACTCATATTTATTTAAATTAAAACCATTGCGAATATTGATGTTTAAAAGTCTTAAATTCTATAACTATTATAAAGCGCTTTAACTTTTTTTTGCATCTCTATCTCAGACAAATCATAAAGGTTTGTGTCAAGGTTGGTGCTAACAAAAAAATAGTGGTCTCAGACGTTGAGATCACTATTTGCTTAACACCAACCGTGAAACAGACATGCTTTAATTTATGTCTAAAAAAGAGAAAAACATTTTCTTTCTACATCAGATCGAGTTACGATCGAGGTTATATTTCGCTCTCAATATCATTATTATATAACCGTCAGATTCTGAAGTCTAAATTAGTCGATCCCCGGGCGGTAAGAGTAAAAATACTCATAACGGTCGTATATGCATAAAATGAGAATTCAAATGAAGCGGAAAAAGAAAACTAAGACATATAATGATTTCAAATTGAAAAAAACTTTAGGTCTCCATGGTTCATACAAAAATAATTCAGCGCTTTATGGGTAAAATAATTTCTCTAAAAATCGATAAAAAATCGGGAGCTCCGACGTAATAGGCGTCACTACACTAGGACTCCCGCCCTGGGATACGGCGCTTACAAATTTAAAAACATATTTTAAATGGAGACTGATGAGACGTCATTCAAGTTGATCTCTCAACTGCCCTTTGACCTCTATCTGTTCTCACGGCAAGTCACATGTCTGACACGTGGCGGTCACGTGGTCTGTCCGCCGCGCATATTAATGTGCTCACCTGGTGACCTTCACCTTGGCGAGGTCGCCATATCTTATATCTGTCACTTTATTTGTCACCAAGAATGTAGATATTCCTCAAATAAGGCTGTGTTGTCAAAGTATCTATTTTAAAACACAATGTTTTAATAGGTTGATAACAATGAATGTTCGATGTGTAGGCCTATATTTTTATAATTGATTTGTTGAATTTGGAAACAGCGTTTATATCTCTACACATATAATAAGTGACATCTCAGCAAACACAAGACGTTCAGCCAATGTTCGTACCATGTTGGCCCGTCCTCTACGACGCTCGTCTAACATTGTACCTGCATTGGGTGAACGTCTCGTGTTTGCCGGCATAGCCCAAATGGATGATACATGTTGTGACTTATTCCTGTTCATTGAAAAGTAAGACTGGCATATAACAAACATAAATTGTAGAATGAGACCCTTGCTTACCATTTAAGCTGCAAGTTGCATGTCATAGGACCTACCATTTCATAATTACCTACTTTATCCTTTTTTAAATGTGCCACGTGACACATCCAGAATATATAGAACATACCACAAAGTGTACAAAATATAGGCCTAGCACATACCTCAATATTTGCAAATATATATTTCAAACAAATATTCGTACTGGTAGGCTATTACTTTATTAGCAATTTTTACCCACTTAAAGTTGTGTGTAGCGGAATCGAGATATAACTTGGGTGAAAATAACATAAGGGGGCTACCATTCAATATCCAGGGGGACTAGAGTTCATGTTGCGGACAAAATAATTATTTATTTCGACCCGGCTCGGCGGCGAGCTGAAAATTTTAAATTTTACTACACGATTATATGGAACAGTTCTTGAAGTAAATTATTTATTTCACAGAGAATCCGCCCGATATTTATTTCAAAAATACTCCAGCCCCCCCCCCCCCGGAAAGTCTCACGTTTTTGATTGGACGCAATTTATGGCTTAACCCTTCTGTTTCAAGCACTGTTTGAGCCACGTTGTGGCTATAGGCCTACCCAGTCGTGAACAGCCAAACCATAAAAGGTGGGTCGTGGATTGAGCGATTTGTTCCGCTGGGGAAATACATGTTTTTACATTGTGGCGCGTACTAGCAAACACGGGGCATTCACCCAATGTTGGTTTAATATTGGCCCACCGTCTGCGCCGCTGGCCCAACATTAGGCCAACATTGGGTCAATGTCTCGTGCCACCTCATGGTCAGAAGTCATTCGCAATAAAAGTTAGGGCATAGTCGGGCTTCCTTCTCTCGCGATTTTGCCACGATTGTGCAGAAAGCGACGTAAAGTAATATCAAGGAATCTATTGGTAATATCAAGTGCTTTATATAAATAAAATTCTTGGTAATATCAAGGAGGTAAACCAGCAGACACAAGACGTTGAATCAACGTTGGTTTAACGTTGGTTCACCGTCTACGACGCTGAACCAACGTTAAACCAACATTGATTTAACGTCTTGTGTCTGCTGTGAATATTCACCCCCCCCCCTCATGCTGAGTACCCAGCAAACACGAGACATTGACCCAATGTTGTTTTGATATTGGCCCGCCGTCTTCGACGTCGGCCCAACATCAAAACAACATTGGGTCAATGTCACGTGTTTGCTGGGTACCCACAACATTTTAACCCTTTGCCCGCGAAGCACGACTATAGTCCTTTAAAATTTGTTTTATTAGTTGATCAAATCGCTGTTATCCAGAATTAGAGGGGTTTTTAAACAGCAAAGTTTGGTAATGTCTGGTCCCAATTAACCACGTATGAGTAATTTTTACCAACTTGAAGTTGTGAGAAATAATTCATCCAGACATTCAGGGGAAAAATATAGTTTGCTCACAGCCAGTAGTGATGTAAACAATTTGCAATAGAAAGGCAATCTGAACAGTAGAACTCCCCCCCCCCCGCTATTTGAATTGACCCATTTTATTCAATCTCAGTGTCATTTTGTTTATGTCCAGTACTGTAGCACAAGGTTTCAAGGGATTTGTGTATAGTGTGAGCAAGGAAATGAGATGAATGGTGTTTTAGGTCACCTTTGTGCACATATATATAGGCTAAATTGGGCCAGGAGAACCCAGCAAACACAAGACGTTGACACAATGCTGGCCCGATGTTGGGACGACGTCGTAGACGGCGGGCCAATATTGGGCCAGTATTGGGTCAACGTCTCGTGTTTGTTGGGGAGAACCTCCTGAGGATGGTGAGATGGATGAGATGACACTGCCCTCCAGACACAGGATTCGAGTTCCTATTATAGATTCCTGGTATGAACAAGGAAAATAGATTAGAATATATTTGCCTTGGTATGAGCTAGGATATTCAATATGAGGAGAGGTGATGCCTTGTAGCGATACATTGCCGTCATTATAGCGTCGTGCTGTCCCGCCCGCCTATACCGTGAGAACGTTACACTAATGTTCATGCCGCGCGGCGTGTAACAAGGTAAGGCTAGGCGTGATGGGAAATAAATGGCTGCTTTGTGTGGGAGACGGTGGTGCGCTAATTAGGACCCTTGACGGAGACGACGGCGGGGGTAATTAGGGGCTGTGACTGGGAGAGGGCATAGGTTAATTAGCCTGGCAACGGCAAAAGATAAAGGGGGCTAATTATCACACTGACCTTTAACTCATTAAGAACTAATCAAACCTAGAAGGTTATGTAGAGCTATAGAACCTCCTCGATCAAACGGGCGGGAGCCCTAGGGTAGTGGTTAGCACCGCTGCCTTTCACGCCAGAGTTCTGGGTTCGGTTCCCGGTCTCGGCGGTTTGAAAGAAACAAAAATGTTTCTTCCCCATCCACGTGTGAATGTTAGTATTGTGGGGTGCCTCCGTGACCGAGAGGTAGCGTGCTCGGCCTCAGACCGCCAGGGCTCGAATTTCGAATCCTGTGTCTGGAGGACAGTGTCATCTCAATCATCTCACCATCCTCAGGAGGTTCTCCTGGCCCAGTTTAGCCTATATGTGCACAAAGGTGGCCTAAAGCCCGATTCATTTCATTTCCTCGATCAAACGTACAGAAGCTGAGAATTGTTCCTCCATAATTATGTTTCGCTGGAATCAAGGAAAATAGAATTAGATTCTATTCTATTTGCTGGAATCAAGGAGGGTAAAAAAACCTTGATGGAATTAAGCTCGGACAAAATATTTATAATTACATATTTTTTTAAAAAATTTTAAACTTGTTAAATATAATATTTCCTTTTTTTGAACATACTCTCGTACACTGTTCAGATTTCTACGCTTTCCAGAGGTTTTTTTGCTACATGCTGTAGCTATTTTATATTTTAGCGCAGGAAACAAAAACATATCACGACAATGTTGTTTACCTGTATTTTAAGTAGTTATAATGCTAATTTTAGTTACTCTTGAATTAATAATTGGAATTTTCATCCAATTGAAAGTTGTGTCTCGCTGGCGCTATCCACAACTTCAAGTGTGTGAAAATTATTCAGATTTGACAAAGAGGGAGGTCAACATTATTGAAATCTTAATAATTGCTGATTGATGTCACGTTTTATCTTAGCATGTTCAAGAGCTGATATTTAATGTGCCACTAAAAAAATGTAAAAAACGAATATAATCGGGACCGGCGGTTGAAGGGTTAACGCTGGGAAATGCGTTAATTCTATTTATTCATAATAGACATATCCCGAATTGCCTTATTTTATTTTTACTGATCATCTAACATAACATATGTAACAAATCCAGGGACATTTTTTAAATTAAATTATTACCAGAACGTAGTATTAGATTTTAGACCTACCATTTTGCCTTTGGCAAGTCACATGTGAGTGGAACCACACGGCTCGGATTCGAGACCTCGCCTGAGGAAGAAGCGATTTCCAATCACACAAGATAACAGGATAGGGCCTACTTGAAACCAATGCTGGCTTACTGTTGACCCATCATCTACGACGCTAGAACAACATTGAAACAACATGATTTCAATGTATTTTGCTCATTGGAACATCGCATTGGCCGGAAACCCTTAGAACGCTCAAATAAAAGAAAACATCTACTTGAAGTTGTGTCTCGCTACCGCGTCTCACAACTTCAAGTGAGTGAAAACTATACTGATATTTGTTTTATTTAAGACAAAACATTTGCAAATCGCGATGTTTGAAGGGTTAACTAATATTTTGGTTGCATGCTGGACAAACGTCAACGATAATATCTCAACATTCAACCCTTTAACAGCCAAGTTATTTAATTGCAATTTTCAGTCACTTGAAGTTGTGTCTCGCTGACGCGATTCACAACTTTGAACAAGTGTGTGAAAATTATTCACATTTTAAAAAATGGAGGTCCACGATTTTGAAATCTTGCTTTATTTGCTTCATTTGAATACATTTGTTATGGGTCTATAAGGCCATTATATATATATTACTCTTTCAGTGCGGTGATCGACTTTGGGTCTATTGACGTCAGATTCTGACGTCTAAACTTCTAAAGTCGATCCCCTCGCCGAAAAGGTGAACGTGTTTTAAAGCTGCATGGTACTTAATGTGCTAATAAAAAATATGAAAAAATATTTTTTTACAGGATTAACCAACATTATACTGATCAACTTTGGGTGTTTGGCGTGAGAAAAGCAGGAGATGTTGACGACGCTGGCCCAACATTTACGACGCTGGCCCAACATTTACGACGCTGGCCCAACATATACGTCGCTGGCCCAACATTTACGTCGCTGGCCCAACATTTACGACGCTGGCCCAACATTTACGTCGCTGGCCCAACATTTACGACGCTGGCCCAACATTTACGTCGCTGGCCCAACATTTACGTCGCTGGCCCAACATTTACGACGCTGGCCCAACATATACGTCGCTGGATAAACATTTACGACGCTGGAGCAACATTTACGACGCTGGATCATTTATCTTTCTCAACGTGAACGGAGAATACTTTTACCCAATGCTGTTTTAATGCTGGCCTACCGTCTACGACGCTGGCCCAGCATTAAACCAGCACAGGGTGATTTCTCTCTCTCGATGGGAAGAAGCCGCTAGCTTGACCTCTTGACCTTCCCCGTTTTCTCTCATCGGGGATATTACAGTCTGCCTATCAGGTTTGTTGACATATAACATATGGCCGCAATTAACCCTTTGAACCAATGCTGGTTTAATGCTGGGTCATTGTTTACTTCAGGTTATGTCTCGCTACCGCGATCCACAACGATCCAACCATTTACAAATCTTGATGTTTAAATACTGTAGATCTGGTAATTTTCGCGTGTTTGAATTTTCGCGAGATTCTGATTTTAAGAGTTTAGAATTCGAGATTTTTTTTTTATTTAGTAGCGCTATTATAATGTTAATTTTCGCCAGTATTTGTCATTTTATCCCCAATATCAGTGAATTATCGGCAAATAAAACAAATTCAAAGCCCCCTGAAAAAAATCTTCAACGAGGCTTTAATCTTTTCAAATCGATGATAAATATTCAATAAAATATAGGCATGTCTCTTTTTTACAGTAGGCCTACTTCAACTTTTAAGCAAAGAAGTAATATTATAGGCCTACATGTAATCAAAATTGACCCTAAGTATGAAGGGTTTATTCTACTCCTGTTATTGATAAGATCAATCATATGCTTGGGGGGTCCAATAATCATTTCGAAATTCTGTCAGGGGCATATCCCATTAAAATCATTTTTCAGAACTTTTTTTCATTTGAAATGTCTGAACTTTTGTAATGAAAAGCTGTAGGGTAAAATACTATAGGCTCTCTAGTTCAATAATCGTTTCAAATTTAGGTCAGGTCGTTTAACTTTGAAATTTATTCCCACACAATCGCAGATTATGGCAGGACACTGTGAGAGTAGCCTAAGTCCCTAATGAGAGTGATGTGAAGCTAATGTGTGGATATCGTGTGAAGCAATCGGTTTACACAAAGCCTGACAAAGAGGTGAGATTTAAACCTGTGAATTGAGCGCCAATCAGCGTGTAGTCTGAGTGTGACGTGTAATGTGACACGGCCTGGTTCCCATGGTGCTGTGACTGTGACGTCACGGTGGGCGTGGTCAGCTTGCCCGGTGGCTATCAGCTGGTCAGCGTGCGGGAAAAGAGCCGTGGGAATCTGTGATCTGAGCCCCACGGTCGAACCCCACAGCTAACCCTTGTGCTGCTAGGACAGTATACATGTACGGTTTCCAGCACATAACATGCCGCTAATATCAATGAAGTATGTTGCGGAAGATATATGATTAATAAAATAATTCATTGTGAAATATGTCTATAGAGAGAAATATTTATTTTAATTTTGAAGCTGCAAAATGCGTCAGCGAATCCAGGTTCAAATAAATGAAAACAAAAATTGCCAACCATTTAAGCAGTATACGGGTTATGGGTTATCATTTAACCCTTAAAGTGCTGAGATATTTTTGCATAAACCAAAAAACCAAAGGTTTTTTCAATTTGAAATCATCATAAATGTCTTAGTTAGAGCTCTTTCCGTTTCATTTTATTACCTATGTTATGTGGTCTACGACCATTATAATTCTATAGACGTCAGATTCAGACGTCTAAAGTCGTTCCCCGCACTAACAGTAGTCTTTCTGTGTTTTATTATCACTTCTGTAACTATTTCAAACAATTAAAAATGCATTATAGGCCTGGAATAAGCAATACTAGAAATAATTCAATTTGTGAGATATTTTTCTTAATTTTTAAAAAGTGGTAATATTTCTCGTCATTTGAAGCTGGAAATTGCGTTAGCAATCCCGGCTTCAAATGACGAGAAAAACTTTTAAAAATCATACCATTTTACAGATGACTCTATTTCATAAATATAAATATTTTTCGTCATTTGAAGCTGGAAATTGCGTTAGCAATTCTAAAATAAAAAGAATAGAAAATATTAAATGACAATTCAACAGAACGCCTTTGTCATATTCAAAATATATATCACGTGGCACAAGAATGCGACACGTTAAACAAATTTTAAAATGTAGCGATTAAAAGGTGCATCACTAACAAAGCTCATTGAATAAACAGTCTAGCAATTAATATGTGCATCACTAACAAAGCTCATTAAATGGACAGTCTGGGAATGAAAGGGTGTATCACTAACAAAGCTCATTACACGTGTTCTACAAAACTTGGAGGTTGGAATGGGAGAGACGATTAGTAACCATTAGTAACGAGGCGTCATGGCAATCAGTGTCAGTAACCAGTGGTAACTGGCATGATAAAGATCTGTGTCAGTCTGAGAGCAGCACCGGTTGTCATGGTGACAATAATAGACAGCTATATCACCTGAAAACGATATTATAATTACAGACTAATACAATGCCGTACTGGGTAGACATGCTTTTTATTTAGGGATGATTAGTAGTGAGAGATGTAAATCTAAAAGCGGGATATTCTTTTGTAAAAAAAGTGATATTTTACATACAGTTTAGTTTGCAAAAAATGTGGCATTTATATTAATTTTTGACTGACGCAACTCCCTCATTATAATAAATCGGAAATATACATACGTTTAGAAAATATGATTTCTATTTTATGGTAAAAAAAATAGTGATGTAATTTTAATCGCAATTTGTGCCTTTGATTGATCTGCATTTTAAGTACGTTCAGATCCATCAATACTGCCGTACATAGCCAAAAGGCAGTATCTGCTTACTTTACAAGTAAGCATATACTGCCTTTTGACCATGCTGTTACCAGCGCCACACCCACGAGCCCGTCGGGCGCCGTGCCAACAGGGAGAGACTGCTCTGCATTCCTTTTGACTTTGAAGAGCAGAATATATCTGTGGATCAACCATATTAACTCAGACGCTGTTGTTTTTATTGCTCGGACGACGTTTAATGAACATATGAATGAATGAATGAATGAAATTTGAATTAATGAATGAATGAATGAATGAATGAATAAATGAATGAATGAATGAATGAATGAATGAATGAATGAATGAATGAATGAATGAATAAATGGATGAATGAATGAATGAATGAATGAATGAATGAATGAATAAATAAATGAATAAATGAATGAATGAATGAATAAATGAATGAATGAATGAATGAATGAATGAATGAATGAATGAATGAATGAATGAATAAATGAATGAATCAATGAATTTACGAATTAATGCTTAAATGAATGAATAAATGAATGAATGAAAGAATGAATGAATGAATAAATGAATGAATGAATGAATAAATGAATGAATGAATGAATGAATGAATGAATGAATGAATGAATGAATAAAAGAACGATTGAATGAATGAATGAATGAATAAATGAATGAATGAATGAATGAATGAATGAATGAATGAATGAATGAATGAATGAATGAATGAATCAATCAATCAATCAATCAATCAATCAATCAATCAATCAATCAATCAATCAATCAATCAATCAATCAATCAATCAATCAATCAATCAATCAATCAATCAATCAATCAATCAATCAATCAATCAATCAATCAATCAATCAATCAATCAATCAATCAAACAAACAAACAAACAAACAAACAAACAAACAAAGAAACAAACCAATCAATCAATCAATTAATCAATCAATCAATCAATCAAACAAACAAACAAACAAACAAACAAACAAACAAACAAACAAACAAACAAACAAACAAACAAACAAACAAACAAACAACAATAGATGAATGACTCCGAGCACGTTACCACGCGGTCACTGAGGCTCCCCATGATACTGGGGTAGCCGGATAAGGAAAGTTTTGCTTCTGTGAACCCACAAGCTCTGGCGTGACAGGCAGGTAGCGCTAACCATTACACCAGGGCCTGTGCTTCAATTTATCGATGGTGAAGAACATTGACCCTTAAACCGATAAACAAGACAATATATTTTATTTATTTATTTATTATTTATCAGACTTTCTATAGGTACAAAAATATACATATAGAGGCAAGGTGACCAGCACTTATGCGAGGCCACCGCCCCCAAGATAAAAAACAAGCATTAAAAATCCGAAAAGGCTTGTGTTAAAAACGATAATAGTAAGTTAAAACCAGTAAAAGAAGTAAAAAAATGCTAAAAGTACAAATGTATTTATTAATAAGCATAAAATGCTCAATAGTTGCAAAAAAGTTTAGATAATTATACAAATAAATAGTATTGCACAACAATATCATGGTAACATATTTTAACAATTTACAACTTTAAATAAAAATGAGCACATTAATCGTAGATAATTGAGAATAGAAAATTAATATAAAAAAAATGATAACAAATACTTAAAATTGCACCACAATATCACAGAAGCATATTTTTCATCATATTACTCACACCAAGAACTTCATACAGTAGAGCCTCGCTAAACGGACCACCCAACTCCCAAGGGACTTAGCAAGAGTGGTCCCATTAGGGAGGTGCATGGTCCCCTATATGAAATTGTACAGTATAGCTTATATTATATGAACATGTCCATGCTCTAAGTACAGAATGTGTACCATTAACTACGTGTATAAGAGATAAAACAAACACAAAACAAATACATACAATAATAAATATCTTTATTCAATTAGCACTAAAAATAATTAATAAAATAAAAACATTTATTTTACATTTATAGAAGTTTGCCACGGTTTGTATGCTGCCTCTTACAGCAGCAACACACAGACTATCTTGAGCAGTCATCAACTTTTCAACGGTATTAGATAATCTTTTTTTACAACAGAACTCTGGAATTGAATCTATCCATTCTAGAGAATGTAAAAATATTTTAGGCCTAGAAGACTGATCTCGTTGGTCATCATATTCTTTATCTAATCTGCTAACTGTATATAAAGTTCTTGCTCACACCATAGAGTTAAATTAACTCTATGCTCACACACAGCTGACACCTGCAAGTAGATATCCACGTACACACATTATTAACATCAAATTCATCCGTTTTATCGGCCGTTTAAATCGTAGTTATTGGCTACCATTCTTGACCTGAGCGACATCTATGTGTGGAGAATAATTGAGAACGAAATAAGTGTTTAAACATCAAGATTTGCGAATAATTTGTCTCAAATTGAACAAATATGAGTAATTTGAATCCACTTGAAGCGATCCACAACTTCAAGTAGATGAAAATTTAAATTATCTATGCTAGATGTGTAATGGTTAACTAACTTTTGATCAAATCTTGTATCTGTTGGGTAGGCCAACCCAGAAAACACACTGACCAACTGTTGCTGTAATGTTAGCCCATCCTCTGCGACGATGACCCAACATTACACCAACATTAATAGGGGCACTCTCGTGTTTGATGGGTAGCCAGGGTAATATTAGGGTTTTCACTTTAGGATTTCCTGTCGTCACTCAGCGAGGACGGGGGGGGGGGAGGGCGGGACCGGGGGGTGACCCCCCCCCCCCCCCGCCATGATAAGGTCCTGATAAGGCGTATCACGCTGATCGGATGTCAAGAGCCGTCCCATCACCAGAAACATAAACTGACATTATCACACAGCCATCACAGCCAATAAAAATTAAATGGATGGGCTTTTAGGCCACCATTGTGGACATGTAGTCTAAACTCGACCAGGAGAACTTCCCGAGGATGGTGAGATGAGATGGTGAGATGAGATGAGATGACACTGCCCTCCAGAACCAGGATTCGAAATTTGAGCCTGACGATCTGAGGCCGAGCACGCTACCTTTCAATCATTGAGGCTCCCCACAATATTAAATCTTTACGAGTGAACAGAGAAGAAAAAATTATTATGTTTCTTTGAAACTTGAATACCAGAGCGGAGTTCGAACCCGCGATTCCCGACTTTCCAAGCAGGCAGCTTTAACCACTGCACCAGGACCCCCGACCTGTCATCCCGGGGAAAATGGAATTCTATTTTCCTTCCGAAGTAAACCCCAACGTGGCTGAGACAGTATTAAAACTGAAGGTTTCAGTCACAGATTGCGACCACTCAAAAACGTGGGACTTTGATTTGGACGGTCAAATGTAAGACTTGGCCTCGATTAATCAGGTCGATAAAATATTAGGATCAGCAACGTTTCACCAACTGTATCGCATGTTCAGCTCATTAACCCCCAAAAGCGTTGAAATACTTTCTTATAATATAAACCATGGAGACCAAAGGGTTTTTTCAATTTGAAATCATCATAAATGTCTTATTAGTCAGATCTTTCCGCTTAACTTGAATATCTATGTTATGGCTGGTTATGGGTCTATACGGCATTTACAAATATTTCCACTCTTACAGCGCGGGGATCGACTTTAGACGCCAGACTCTGACGTCTACAGACGTCAGATTCTGACGTCTAAAGTCGATCCCCGCGCTGTAAGGGTTAAATTTTGTCGCAACGTCATTGGAAAGTTTTATGGTCATTTTCTGGACCTAGGGGTTAAGATCTCTCTCGGTCACCGCCATGTTGAAAAATGTTGATTTTCCAGGTGAAAAAAAATACAGCAATCCACAGCCCACACCTTTACCGTGTGGACACCTTTAAGGTGTGGGGGCTCGTCCATATATATCATATAACCTCCTCGCTTTTACCTACCATGCAGCTCAGATAAGTCGCCCTCGACTTTATCAGTCTTATGTCTTATGCTCGGCACTGATTAATAATATGAATTCTGCTATATATAACAAGATTCGACGAAAATATTATTGTATAAGCCACGGAGACCAAAGGGTTTTGACAAAACCCAAAACCCTTTGGTCTCTATAGTTTATACAATAATATTTCAGCGAATTAGGGGTTAATACCGTTCTGTTCAATTTGAACTCATCATAAATGTCTTAGTTAGCTTTTTTTATTCATTTGAGAATGAGAGTTTTACTCATACAGTGCGGGGATCGACTATAGACGTCATAATCTATCGTCTATAGACGTCAGATTCTGACATTTAAAGTCGATCCCCGCGCTGTAAGGGTAAAAGGTACCTGATACGTGTCCTCATCATATTACAGTCAAATTAACACAGCAATAATTGTGTCCTCCCCAGTCGAGCAGACCCGTTTTGCGGCTTGTGGTTGTCACGGGTGCTTGCACGTGACCCCAGGCTAGGGCATGCGCACTCCTCAAAACCGTACTAATGCATGTCCAGTATTCCCGTCTTTCACCCAATGTTGTTTTATCGTTGGTCCACCGTCTACGACGTCGACCCGACATTAAAACAACACCGGGTCAACGTGTCGTGCTTGATAGCTCCTAGTATTCCCGCCATTCACACTACACTCAGATTGAGTCTGTGCCGTGTTTGACCTTTGCCCTCTCCAAGGCGTCGTCATCTTCCCACGACTTGGCGTGCATTATGCGGTGCATTGTGGGTCGTGGGATGAACAGGGTGCATTGTGGGACACACAAGGGTGGCAGCAAATCATTGGATTGTTGAGGTTTCACGTTAATTTTACGGTTTGAACTCCCAATTACCAGATTACTTTAGAGTTGTCTCTTGGGGTAGGCCTATAACCCTAATGAATGTGTGACTATAACGATAATAGGCCCTATTGTTTCATAATCATTTAAATTTCAGAGGGCATACAGTCCTGCAGCCATTTCGGCGCATTGAGCCTATCGTACACATAACGTCTCTGTCCTACCAGGTAGTTATTTACACTTGAGTCAAGTGAATACTATAGTGGTGAAGTGGCTTGCCAAAGGACACAAACATCGAAACAAGGTCCCAAAGTTGAACAGTGTTGAAAGGGGAGAAACTAGTCAACATTGTCAACCGGTCCCGCCCCCGGTTGACAAGCTGCCTATTAAAAAAACGGGTGCGTATCTCTGCTCCCCAGTCTCTATGTTCCCCAATCTCTATGTTCCCCGGTCCTATGTTACCCGGTCTCTATGTTCCCCGGTCCTATGTTCCCCAGCATCTATGTTTCCCATTACCTATGTTCCCCAGTATCTATGTTCCCCAGTATCTATGTTCCCCGGTACCTATGTTCCCCAGTACCTATGTTTCACAGTATCTATGTTCTCCGGTACCTATATTCCCCATATTCCACAATAAAAGACTACGTGATGCAGAGTCAGTAATTAGTGCCATCTTTACTTTGTCTTCAGTCCGTATGTCTGTCCATCCTTCAAAGTTTTCACGATAGCTTGGTGAGTTTTGATCTCATGTTTTAAAGTTGCAGATAAATGATCTCGATTTATTTTTTAAGGTCACAGGGGGGCGGCTCATAAAATGAATTTAGCTGTCTCCATGATAGTTTGGGGATTTCTAATAACTTCAATACCAAATCTCAGATGTGTCCAAGTATGGTCATGAACACAGTTATGAATAGTTCATGAATGTTGGTAAACAAGAAACTATGAACGTTCATGCACGTGTTCATAAACGGTTTATGAATATTATTGAACAACAAATAAGACTTTCATGAAAAATCATGAGTTCATGCACTTATTCTGTTCATGAAATCTCACTTTGTTCTTAAACATGGGTTGTTCATGAACGGTCATAAACTCTGAAAATTCATGAACCAGGGCTAGTTCATGAACGATCATGAATCAGATAGCTCATGTACATTCATGAACGTTCATTAAATGTGTTCATGAACTATTCATGAATGTTCCTGTATAACAAATGTAATGTTCATAAAATTCATGAACTTTCAACCTAAAGTTCCCGAGCATTGTTTATGAAATTGAGCTTGTTCACGAACGGCCAGTAACTCATGATAATAGGGTCATGTTGATGTTCATGAATGTTGACGAATTATTCATGAAAATGTAATAACTTCCTAAAATACATATAGTATCTTGATTGAAAATTATGTGTGAGGAGCGCGCAGCGCGGGACCCTGTGCGAAATTAACGTCGATACACTGGTCTCAACCTTAACTCGACGAAGCCGCCTTTAACGTGATCGCCTAGTCATATTGAGAAAGAAGAAACAATGCTGTTTCTCTGAAACCCTAAACGGGGACAGCAGGGTTCGAACACGGGACGCATGCATGACTGGCGAGGCAGTCAGGCGCTCTAGCCATTGCTTCTTGTCTTGTCTTGTCTTGTCTTGTCTTGTCTTGTCTTGTCTTGTCTTGTCTTGTCTTGTCTTGTCTTGTCTTGTCTTGTCTTGTCTTGTCTTGTCTTGTCTTGTCTTGTCTTGTCTTGTCTTGTCTTGTCTTGTCTTGTCTTGCCACGTCTTTGAGGATTATATTTTTTCTGAGGTTACTTATCACGTAAGCACAGTAAGCTAGCTAAGCTTCATTTGTTAATTGAAAAAATGTATCCCTCCCCCCCTCACATTATTACACATAACTGAACAGAAAACTGAGAAACTAATTACCTGGGTATTTTAAAATATTATTCTGTGGTTGATAATCTAAAGCAGAAAGTCTCAATTTCCTAATTATTGATTTGCTTAGCCATTGCGTAGTTGACACTATACTCGCCAGCTGGGGCTGTCATTCACCACATGCAGTTCATGAACTAAACTGAGATTTCAAGCTCATAACAATTCATCACAGCTCATTAAACTTTGCCAGTCAACGTTCATCACTTGATGAACTTCATCTCATCGGGTAATAAATAAAATTAAATATTAGGAGGACTCTAGGTCAAGTTGGCAGACGAGTGGCCAGACCAATATCTTAAGGTCACAGCTAGAAGCCAGCAGAGGACAACATTTGTTGTAATCACGGTATATCTCAGTTCCTTTCTTCGTTTCTAACTTTGGTTGTTTCGTTGGTTTAGTATCGTCTTTTGTTGTTTCACATCACATCACATGTACTTTAGTTGTTTTGTACATTCGTTGTTTTCCACTTTTGGTGTTTAGTAGGCCTACTTCAAATATTTTGTCCTTCAGGTTTTCCGTGGATTTATTTCTTCACACTTTCTTTGTTGTATACCGTCGTTTTGCACTTTAGTTGTCTCGAACTCTCGCTGTTGCTCACTTTCGCTCAGTGGCTCACTTTCGTTGTTTCGTATTTTCCTTGTTTTATACTTCTTTGTTTTGGACGTTTTGTTATCTCGTACTTTTGCTGTTTTGTACTTTAGTCTTTCTCAATCTTTTGTTTCACAGGTCTCTTGTTGTGCACTTTTTTATTTAATACTCATCTTGTTATGCACTTTCAGTTTCCATGCTGCCCGGTACCTATGATCGTGGGCTCTATGATCCCCAATATCTATGTTCCAGATTTCTTGGTCCCCCAATAAACACACATTTTATCCCCCAGTGTTTGTACGTTGTTTCGTATTTTTACTTCAGTTGTCTTGCACTTTTGGATTGATCCTTATATTCCACGGTCTTTATAATGTTTCCCGTTGTCTATGTTCCCCAGGAAGGGCCTACCTATGTTCCATCTCCCAGTGTTTCGTATTTTTGTTGTTTCGTACTTTCATTGATTTGTACATTCGTTGTTTCGTACTTTCTCTATTTTGTAGTATCTCAATTTCATTATTTCACACTCCAGTTGTTTCACACTTTATGGTTTCGTCCATTTCGCACCAGTCCTTTGTTGGCGATACTTATATTCCACAGTGCTATGTTTCCCGATCTCTATGTTCCCCAGTATCTATGTTCCCCGATCCCTATGTTCCCCGGTCCAATGTTCCCCGATACTTAGATTTCACTGTCCTATGTTCCCCGGTCCCTATCTTCCCCAGTATCCATGTTCCCCGATCCCTATGTTCCCCGATACTTAGATTTCACTGTCCTATGTTACCCAGACCCTATGTTCCCCAGTATCTATGTTCCCCGATCCCTATGTTCCCCGGTCCCATGTTCCTCGCTACTTAGATTTCACTGTCCTATGTTCCCCGGTCTCTATGCTCCCCAGTACCTATGTTCCCCCGTCTCTATGCTCCCCAGTATCTATGTTCTCCGATCCCTATGTTCCCCGGTCCTATGTTCCTCTCTACTTAGATTTCACTGTCATATATGTTCCCCGGTCTCTATGCTCCCCAGTATCTATGTTCCCCAGTACCTATGTTCCCCGATCCTTAGATTTCACTGTCCTATGTTCCCCGGTCTCTATGTTCCCCAGTACCTATGTTCCCCCGTCTCTATGTTCCCCAGTATCTATGTTCCCCGATCCCTATGTTCCCCGTTCCTATGTTCCCCGATCCTTAGATTTCACTGTCCTATGTTCCCCGGTCTCTATGTTCCCCAGTACCTATGTTCCCCGGGCACATATATCTCCCAATGATATCTACTTTCCTTATTTCATACTTTCATTGATTTCGTTGTTTCGAACTTTTGCTATTTGCTATTTTGTACTTTAATTCGTTGTTTAAAATATGTTTTTTTCATGATAGTGGTGGCAGCTATATTTGATATAATTATATGCATTCATAGCATGACGTGAAAATGACAAATTAGTTAATAATAATAATAATAATTTCCCCTTAATATCATAGAAATCATAACTACAACAATAATAAGAGTAATATTTTCATTTTCACTGCTATCTGAGAGCACTGACAAAATCATTTAATATTATGTTTTTTGCTACAAATGAAAACGTTAAAGAAGGTAACTATGTCTAACATACGTCAGCACTTACTACCTTTTGAAAGATCACGTCTTGTGCAAACTTTAAACTGCTATAACTCGATCAATATAGCAGCTAGACTTACAAAAATGCTACGTACGCACTCAGCGGCTCACGGCGCATCGTGTAACAAAAAAATAGCGCAAAAGAAGAAAATTTACAACGAAAGCATGTATATGTGGTTTAGCACCTTTATTTTAATACAAATATACTTGATGCTCTGGGGCCGTATTCTCGAAAGAGTTAAGATCTTAATATTTGAGATAATCGTAGTATTTACGATTATCTCAAATATTAAGATCTTAAGTTTAAGATTAAGTGTAAGTGTTATTCTCGAAATATTTAAGATGCGACTGAGCGTAACTTTCCTCTTAAAGTTACGACAGCTCCCGACCTGTCGTAACTTCTACGACGAACTGATAAGTCACAGGTACAAGGTTTGGGTCTCGTCAGGGCTCAATTTTTTCCTCATTTTTTTCCGCATTTTTTTTATTTTTTTGTAGACTACGGCAATTAGACTAGACCATGTCAAATACAGAATTTTTGTTTTATTTATTTATTTGGTGACAATATACGATATGACATGTATGACAAGGCACATAAATTAGTACACGTTTCCGTCACACAGAAATTTAGCCGATTTTTAGTAAAACACAGGGAGTTAGGATCTTAGCTAAGGTTAAGTGTAACTCGTTGGAGAATAGCAAATAAGGATCTTACTTAGCTACGACAAACTTAACTTGAATTAAGGTAAGATCTTATCTTAACTATTATTGTACGAGAATACGGCCCCTGATCCGCGAGCTGAGGGTAC
>OZ024905.1:7798277-7977944 GCA_964017125.1 Flabesymbios commensalis
GGTTGACAAACTGCCTATTACAAAAACAGGCGAGGCACCAGTGTGATGTCTGCACACCCTCATCTGACCGTGTAGTGGTGTACAATCAATCTGTGATGCCTAAATAGTGTATGGCCGCCATCGTTAATAAGTTTTTAAGGTCGCGTCAGGAAACAGCTGGTATGAACAGCATAAACGGCGGCCATTTTGCTTGAATTTTTGAATTCTATAAACAACATCCAGCTCCCCGTCTGGAAACGAAGTGCCAGACAGGTGCCCCGTCTAGGGAGAAACATGATATTGCTCTGAAAAATCTGCCTCAAGCAGGGTTTGAACCCGCACCCACCTCCAGAGTTCTCAACCTTTATCCTGCAAAAATTTTTTTTTCAATTTTCAACCACTTAAGGTTGTGTCTCGCTACCGCGACCCACAACTTCAAGTGGATGAAAATGACTTATATTTGTTTAATTTGAGCACAAATATTTGCAAATCTTGATGCTTAGACACATATTTAATTCCCAATAACAGTGATTTGGTCGACTACCCGGTAATAAAACAGATTAAAAACGACAATAGTCGTGATCAGCAGGATGAGGGTTAACAAGGGACACCCGAGGGTGAGTTCCGAAGTTCCCAAGTTCCGAAGTTCCCGGAACTTCAAGTTCCGAAGTTCCCAAGTTCCGAAGTTCCTAAGTTCCAAAGTTCCGAGGCTCCCAAGTTCCAAAGTTCCTGGAACTTCAAGTTCCCAAGTTCCCGGAACTTCAAATTCCCAAGTTCCCGGAACTTCAAATAACATAATTTGTTAATATTACACAATGAAACAGAAAGTCCGATTTTCATGTATTTTTTCATGACAGACCGATTTTCATGAAATTTTGCAAGGACTTCCCTATTTTCGCGCCCTAAATAAAACAAATCATTAGAAAATATAGTTCAAAAGTTAGACCATCTGGCATGTAATGCAATTCAGGGCTTGGGTTTATGGAGGGACGTCGTAATTAGAAAATTATTTTATGTCAAATGGTCTAGCTTTTCAACTATTTTTTGAAGAAAATTTTACGGTATTTGACTTCCACTAAAGTAGTAGGCCTATTATCTGATTATGTTATGAAAGCATGGTTACGCAAACGGTGTTTAGTTGCGTGAGGTATGGTAATTTAATATTTGGCCAGCGCCCCAGACGGTGGACTAACATTAACCCTACATAGGCCTACCGGCTCTATTTGTTTATTTTATGGGATGCTGGCCCAGCATTGGAATGACGTTTGCTATGGATCACCCATCTTCAGAAATAATCACGCGTAAACCCAGCATTGAGACGTTCACTCAACATTGGTTTTAAGCTGGCCTAACATCACACCAACATCATGTCAACGTAATAGTCGGCAGTATAAGGTTTGACCGTGCTATTAAACATATAGGGCCTAACATAATGATGATTAGCGCCTAAAAGGTTTAACATGGTTCAGGTCCTGCCTCTCACCAGCTGACAGACCAGAAGAAGATAATCAGGCTAGATATCCATGATATCCCACGCGAACGCGAGGCGTTGCACCAATGTTAATTTAATACTGGACCAGCGTTGTAGATAATGTTAGTACCCAGCATTAAAACAACATTAGAATAACACGATTGTTTATGAGGAAGTTGACATTACATCTACTTGTAGGCCTATGCTGGGAAAGTTGCAGGTTCCATCTTCAACGCTCAGGTCACAACGGATAGATATTTAAAAAAATATATTTTGCCAGGAAACGAATCAATTAGGCCTACTCAACTGTTCGTTTCTGTTTAATTAAGTAGTTTTAACAAATTATGGTATTTGAAATTCCGGGGACTTGAAATCCTGGGAACTTGGGAACTTGAAGTTCTGGGAACTTGGGAACTTGAAGTTCCGGGAACTTGGGAACTTGAAGTTCCGGAAACTTGGGAACTTCGGAACTTCGGAAATTGGGAACTTCGGAACTTGGGAACTCATTCTCGGGTATGAGAATCAGGTTGGTTTGTGAAATTGATGTCACAACTTATATCTGTATGGCAAATTTAGTGAAAGAACAAATGAACAATGAGTCCAACTCACTAAAATCCTAGAAACATAATAACTTTCTGTCATTTCCAATACAAGTGTTAACTCTTCGGCTGCTGAATTATTTACTTCTATTTTTCATTCCTTCAAAGCTGGCGCCAGCTTCAAAAATAGTTATATTAATGAAAAATACACATCGCCAATATTGAATTATTGGATTACCTAAGCATCTGCCAGAAAATATTTTATCGAATTTAGTGATATTTCTATTGGTTTAAAATATGCTTGAAGCCGTATATATACAGGCGTAGCAGGATGAGCGTTAACCCTCACAGCGCGGGGATCGACTTTATTCGTCAGAATCTGACAACTTCACTAAAGTCGATCCTCGCACTGTAAGAGTGAAAAATATTTATAATGGCCGTATACCTATAACATAGGTATTCAAATGAATCGGAAAGAGCTGAAGAAGCCATTTATGATGATTTCAAATTGAAAAAAAATCCCTTTATTCTTCAAAGTTTTTATAAAAAAAAATTCAGCGCTTTAAGGGTTATTATTTTAGTGTAACGAACAGCAGACAAGGGTTAAGAGAATCCTAACTTTTCTCCTGGCGTTAACCTTTACGCCGCTGACATATTTTTATACAATACAAACCATGGAGAACAAAAGGTTTTTGTCAATTTGAAATCCTCATAAATGTCTTAGTTAGCTCAATCCACTTCATTTGAGTACCTATGTTATGGGTATACGGCCATTATAAATACTTTTACACTTACAGCGCGGGGATCGGCTTTAGACGTCAGAATCTGGCGTCTATAGACGTCAGATTCTGACGTCTAAAGTCGATCGTAAGATGTCAGATTTCGACGTCTAAAGACGGTCCACCCGCTGAAAGGGTTAAGGTTTCAAAGAAACACAATGTTTCTTCCCCGTTCCCTCGTAAAGATCCAGTATTGTGTGATACTACGTGAACGACAGGTAGCGTGCTTGGCGTCAAACCGACAAGATTCCTAAAACTAATCTGTCTGATTGCTGATTAACGGTGGGTATTGTTCACAGCATAAAAGTGGCTTATAGCCTCATTCATTAATTCATTAATTCATTAATTCATTCATTCATTCATTCATTCATTCATTCATTCATTCATTCATTCATTCATTCATTCATTCATTCATTCATTCATTCATACATTCATTCATTCATTTATTCATTCATTCATTCATTCATTCATTCATTCATTTATTCATTCATTCATTCATTCCACAGCCCATTTCCATGCAATCAGCTTATATTACGGAAATGAACTTTGATGTTGAAATGCTTGTTGGTGGAAACATTGGAGCTTCAATTTGGTAATGTATTGTTTGCATTTGAGGATTTATATTTTTGTCCCTCGCTGTGAGATGGGAATTTGCAAATATGACGAAATTCAAAAGTCCGCGTAATAGAGATGATAAAACATCGCCCTCCATAATTAAATGTTTCCGGCTATGATGATTGAGATATTGTTAACTCGGGGCTACCATTTAATTTTCTTAATCCTTTGACTTCCAGGCCGGGGTGCATGCCAGGATCCAGATATACTGGTGTAGGAGTTCTATTTTTCGTCATTTGAAGCTGGAATTGCTAACGCAATTTCCAGCGTCAAATGACGAAAAAAACATAAATGTAGTATATATTTGACGAAAAATTTGTGTCATTTTATGGTTACGTTCATTGACGAATGACGACGGAAATTTCCGTCATGTATGGTAGTGAAAAGGTTAATGGAGGATAAGAATATTTGATAAAAGGTAATGCTTAACCACGTATAATATATTTTTTTTACAGATATATTCACAGTTCACTGTGTAATTCAATATATGCAGTGCATACAGAGTATTATTTTAATATATAAAGTCTATATTATATTATATGTCGAGCGAGGCGAAATATCAGATAGGCTTAGGTCTACTGTAAATAAAAGGACGTACAAGTTTAATATTATCATATGCAGAGCGATGCGAGGCAAGAACAATGAAAGTATGTAATTCATATTTTCAAGAAGTGAACCCAAATATTTTACAATTATTTATTTACTACTTGCCAGGTATTGAATTATTTATTTCAAAAATACTCCTACCTCTCCCTGAATATCAAATGGTGCCCCGGTTCCCCCTAATTTAAACACACAATCACTCGCGTCATCATACCCAATCATTGGCGATATCATGAATGCCCCTCAGTGAGGCAGATAGAGGGATACAGTTGATGGAAAATGTTGCAATAATAACGCTGGGAACGGAAAAGTAAAATACGGTTCTTATTGTTCTAAGTGCTACCTTTTCCGTGAGAGCGCGCACTGGCTGATTAACGGTGGGTATTGTTCTATTATATATATTTAATATATATATATATATATATATATTGCAAAATACGCAATTTGGAATAAATATTCTCCATCGTCATTATAAATACTACTATCAATTTTTATCAAAGAGTAGAGGTTACAATAACCACTGATAACCAAATTCTTTGGTTTTCTCTTTTTTTTTGTAATTATATAAAGTTGACAAAAATGAATATTTACAGAACAAACTGAACAGAACAAACTTATATTTCTATATAATACCCTCAACAATAAAATACCAAGGGGCTAATTATGTTAGGTCCAATATGGAGTTTACAATAATCACATTCATTAGTTTTCCCTTTTAAAAATCTCTATAATGTGTAGCATTTATTTTGAAGCTATACTTCCATTATAACACGTTTTACAATAGAAGTGCGGAGAACAAGGGGCTAATTATGAGAGGTCACAATTTGGCCGTCCATCAGCCAGCCCACTGAGCTGGGTTCACACGGTAGTTACGTGTGTGGGGGGCCTGCGAGGCGGTCTTCCCGTGAGAGCGAGATCGCCGCTCCTGGGAAGTGCCGAGTGCGCAGGTCATAAACACCCGGAAGTGCGTCACAACAGTCGACAACACGCCACTATTAACTCTTTCCTCGCTGAGTTTATTTTATTTAACCCTTCAAGCCCTCACGATGCATAAAAGCATCATTTTACATCCCTGAAAACAGACCTAATTTTCCCACAACAAAGGGTTTTAGAACGAAAATTTCCGTGAAACTGGTTACCAATACATGGCAATTTTCTTCAATTTTCAAACCACATCAAGTCATCTTCATCCACTAACGTTACTAGTCGCGAATTCCGACAGCAATTCGCGGCTTGTAGTGGATGAAGATGACAATGGTAAATTCAGGCCTGAAAGGGTTAAAGCGACACACTGACAATCAGGCATTCTTGTGATGCGTATTTATAGAAGTTAGGCGAGATATAAACATGAAATTCCCGAATTTCTTATTTTGGACATGCATGTCCGAAATAAGTAAACGGGAATTTCGTCTTTATATCTCGCTTGATTGTGTGGCTTTAATTTTCACCCACTTGAACATAAAACGGATTATTGACGACTATAGTCGTGACTATCCGTGAAAGGGTCAACTCTTTTCTAATGTAGTCACCCAGTGGCGGATGCAAGGGGGGAGGAGTGATGGGTTGGTCACTTGGGGGGTTTAAATCGCTCCCCCCCTTAGAAAATAATTATCACTTTATTTAGGAGTTTCCTTATGGTTTGGTGATATACTGAGTGAGAAACAATGCCCAATATACCTTAGATTGCATGACAAAATGTTTAGAAGTAAAAAATTACCCCGGGGGCGGGCCCCTCAACCTCTTTACAGTAAATATTTTTTTGTCAAATTTTACCCCCTCTCCCATTCATTGAAAAGCTAGATCCGCCCCTGGTCACCCTCTCATCCTGCTGGGCTGTCAGCTAGTCTAAGTTAAATGACATGAATGGGGTTTTAGGCCACCTTTGTGAACATATAAGCTAAACTGAGCCAGGAGAACCTGGGGATGGTGAGATGAATGAGATGACACTGCCCTCAAGACAAAGGATTCGAAATTCGAGCCTTGGCGGTCTGAGGCCAAGTACGCTACCTCTCGGTCACGGAGGCTCCCCACAATATTGAATATTTACGAGTGAGCGAGGAAGAAACATTTTGGCCCAATACAGGTCTTATTTGCAAACAATACCAAAGATATACTGGATCTATATTGGCCCGACATGTGATGCTCGCATGATTGTTTTGGACCAAATCTGGCATAATTATACTGCCAGTACAGGACCGCAGGACCGCTCAAATTAAATTATTTCGGTAACTGAGTATTTACCACACACGACACATACTGTCATTTGATGTCATACTATCAATTTTGTAAGATTTTTTCTTGCTGAACTTTAGTCCAAATAAGAAGAAATTTTGTCTTGCAAGGATTTTTAGCTTCAGCTTAGAACCTGTCATCCAGGCCGATACAGCCATTGAACAATGATGCAACTTCTCAAAATATTCATTTGCGTTTAAAACTGATACACACTTAAATTTGAGTACTATCGGCATAAAGATGGTGGTTTATGTGAAAGCTGGAGATAACAGCGCTGAGTGGTGTAGTGTATAAGATAAAAAACACTGGTCCCAGCACAGAGCCCCGTGGAACTCCATATGAGAGTCTGACTTCATCTGACACATTTTTTTTGTTTTAATTTTCAGGGATTGATGCTTATTTTTAAATAAGTAGAAATCCTAATTTGAGCCTGCCCACATATTCCATATCAATCTGAAAATCTATTTATTAATGTGGCATGGTCAATGGTGTCGAAAGCGGCCGACAAGTCAAGCAAGGTCAGAGCTATAACTTCCCCAGGTCTATACTAATAATGATATCGTTATGTACTTTCAGTAGAGCTGATTCTGTAGAATGATATTTTCTGTAAAATGATTGTAATGGATTAGGTCAATGGTTAGGCCCCTATTATTTATATGAGCTTGCAGCCGATTGGCTACCACTACTTTTTTAAGTAGTGATCTCACATGAGCTTCTTCGAAATTTTGAGGAAAGTAATATTTCCCATTAAAATAACAATTATCTGAGTGATGGGAGTTATTAAGACAATTTTTTAGCACCTTGTACGAATGGGATCCAGATCACATGATTTTGCCGATGAGCCCAAAATAAGCTTTTTAGTTTCATCTGTCTCACGTCCAAAAACATTATTTTGGGATTTAATCTCTGTTTCTTTCGCAGTCACGGAATATTCTGTACTTTATCTGGAAATTTGGAACGGATAGCTTTAATTTTATCCACAAAATACTTAGAGATATAGTCACAAAATTATCATACCGATGTGAATTCTGGCAGAACCGGCGATGGAATTCTATGCAGAATGTTATTTATGGAGTTTCTTTAGGCGACAAGGATTATCCGAATTTTCTGAAATAACATCAGTTAAATACTTCGATTTAGCTTTTGGCATCTTTCTATAACACAGCTGGCATTGATGTTTCTAACGAGAACGATCTAGATGTGTGCGAGATCTGCGGCATATTCGTTCGAGATTGTGGCGAAGGGTTTCAGCCTTTTTTATTTCAGGAGTCATCCATGAAGTTGGTGGTTTTCTGAATCGTTGTACTTACAGGAGCGTGTTTGTCTAAAATAGAGCTAAGGACAGAAGCATACTGTTGACAGAGTGCTGGGAGATCTTTTCCTGTTTTTTTTTATTAGATCCGAATTGAGAATATCTGAATGTAAAAAGCAGTATTAACCCTTTGACCACTGGTCGCGATTATATTTCGTTTTTAATTTTGTTTCAATTTGCAATTTAAATACAGGTACAAATATTCAAACATCGCAAAGATCAAATGTGACATTCGGCAGCTATATATTGAAATCGTTGACCTCCATCTTGCCAAATATGAATAAATTTCACTCACTTGAAGTTGTGAATCTTCGGACCCCTTCTCTTCTTTTAAAACTCTTGGCTCTGCCCTTTGATTTTATGTCTCAAATTGACATGCATAATGTATATTTTAGCCACTTAATTGATGGATTGTGGTAATGAGACAAAATAAAATTTGAAATTATCCAAGTTGGTGATTTGACCCACATCGTTCTACATTATTTTAATTTCCATTCACTTGGAGTTGTGTCTCGCTGCCGCTGACCCACAACTTTAGGTGGATGAAAATTACTCACATAATTATTTAAATTAGAGACCAAACATTTGCAAATCTTGATGTTTCCACACAGATTTAGTTCATACTAACTGTTATTTAAACGGCTAAAAAATGGAATAAAAACGACTATGGTTAACACTTTTCCTACCCGAAAATCTCACAAAATTTACATTCCCTTTTAATCGCAACCAAGTATATGATATCAAATTAACCCCTTTCACCACTGGTCACGATTATATTCCCAACCAATTTTACACAATACCCACCGGTCACACGATGTTGTTGCGACGTGGAATCAACGTCAATGACGTTGATTCAACGTCGCATCAACGTCGTGTGCCCGGTGGGTATGCAAGTGTAATAATGTCCAACAAACATTCAATTTCAATAACAGTGATTTAATCGGCTAATACAATGGATTAAAAACGACCGTAGCCGCGCTTAAAGGGTTAATAACTGCTAGTTCTATATTTGCCAGTTTAACCTTCTGACTGCTAAAATAAATAATTTAAATTTTCCAAAAAAATCAGGCAAAAATTTGTTTGGTGTAGCGGTAAAGTTTGATAAACAAACACAAAATTTGATACACAAACACAAAATTTGTTTGGTGTAGCGGAGAAGTTTGATACACAATTTGGAGCATAGGCCTATGCTACACAAAAATATGTCGGCGTAGCAGTTTTTTGAATGAAGAATTGTAGCTTAGCACATGCACGGCTACTAAACTGTTACACATTATTTTTGGAACTAATCTTTCCCTGGATTTGCAAATTTTGGTGTTTAAACGCTCATTTCATTTCCAATATTAGTGATTTTATACGCTAATAAAGAAGATTTAAAACGAATGTAGTCGTCATTAGCGCCCTAAGGGTTAAGATATATTATCAAAACGTAAGTGAGGCGGGTCATTACACAGATAATTTTTTAATTATCCTAAAATTTCCTAGCAGTCTTGTCACAGAAGCCTTTCATACTCACTATATTTTAACCCTTTCTGTGCGGGGACCGACTTTGAAGTCTAAAGTCGATCTTCGCACTGACAGAGTAGAACATTTATAATGGCGGTGGATCAATAACAGGTATTCAAATGAAGCTGAAGAAGCTAATTGAGACATTTATGATGATTTCGAATTGAAATAACCCTTCGGTCTCCGGGTTTAACTAGAAATATTTAGCATATTTGGATCCAGAGATCCTTTGTATTAGCACTTGTGCTACTTGGAAATCCAAATAAATATGTTTATACCAACTATAAATATTTCAGCGCTTCAGGGGTTAATTTGTGCCAATGCTCTGTAGACATTGTTATGCCAGCTTACGCATATTTTGACAGGCTCTTATCATCTTGTGTGTCATACCTCATTATTATTCACGGTGGGTGTGGCTTTGTATACCCCCTGCAGAGGTGGGCGTGGATAGGGCAACTTGTCTAAATACCCTCCCGGAAACCTCTCTTTCCGTGACACTCCAGTATGACCCCAGAATGACCTGCCGGGTGACCTCTCCCCGTGACCTCTGTGTGACACACAGGGGTAGTTACCCCGGTGGTGGGGACACCTATGTTCCCATGCCCCCGAGGCCAAACCCCTTCCCGTCAAACAGGCTGTGAAAGTCAATGCGAGCTTCAAATCAAGTGGACACTATGCCGTGCAAAGCCAAAAGGTAGTATCTGCTCACTTTACAAGTAAGCAGATACTGCCTTCTGGCTTTGCAGATCAGTCTACCTCTATAATAACCCCCTGGCATTAACTTACCCCCTCCTCTCTACGTGACGTCATTGTGGTCTGATCACCGCATTATGACGTCCCAATATGTCCTTCAACGTGACACATATGGCCCGGATAGCGTCAGACGTCGGCGCGACACTGGCCCAATGTTGGTTCTTGATCTCCGACATGACAACCCTGAGACAGTGCTGCGGTATGAAAGAATGAATGGGGTTCAGGCCGCCTTTGTGCACATAATATGCTAAACTGGGCCAGGAACACTGCTCTCCAGACACGGGATTCGAAATTCGTGCCCCGGCTGTCTGACGCCGAGTACACTACCTCTCGGTCACGGAGGCTTCCTACAATATTGAAGTTTCACGAATGAGAGGGAAATAAACTTTTTTCTTTGAAACTTGTATGCCAGTTTAGTTTAGTTTAGTTCAGCTCACGATGATGGTGACATATATTTTGTAAACTGGGTCATTCCAGGATTTCCTTGTAAGTGCTGGGTTTCACTTGGACGTTTATCATATGTTTAATTGAAGCTGGCATTGCCATGAAAAAATGAATGAATGATACATTTTGCCATTAGTAAGAAGAAAGGAGGCTTGTTAAAATTTACAATCGGCGATTTAATTTACCTCTGCACGTTTAAAACAAATATTCAGTCAATATTATTGTTTTCAAATCCAGTTTTTATGCAAATAAAAGCGTCGCCAAGACTTAAAGGGTTGACATACATGTAAGTTATCCGCACACAATCAATTGTGTCGCACATTTTTCAGAATTACGTCACTTTACATCACCTTTGATGTTTTTCGTATGTGGGACCTTCAATTTTTATAATAACAATGGCAAGCGCATAGGTAAATACGGTAATGAACAGTGCTCATGAATATAAATCACCCTTGAAATGGGGAGTCCGAATACCCGAGGCAGACTGGATACGTTGCCTGGTTAGCATGGACAGCAAAACAAGCAGTGGTCGAGTGTCATGACAACAAACCCAGGCTTGCCCATTCTACAAAAACCTTTGTAGGATGTTTTCAAATTATAGAATCTGCAGGTTCATTTTATTGATTGTAATTTTCACCAATTAGAGACAAAATCTTTACAATTTCAAAAAACACTGTTTCTTCATTCTGTGACTAATATTGATATTACACATACGTGTTTATTTGTACAAGTATCCCTTATTATATCATAATTAGGAAGAAGAACAATTAATATCAAGTAAAATTTTCTCAATGCATATGAATCCACAGCGTGTCTCGAAGGCAGGTCACAGTAAAAATACTAGCAATACAGACGACAATGATATTAATGTTGCTTCCTTAAAAATAAGGTACATGATTGATGCGATGCAGATTCTTCAAAGCTGAATTGTTGGCAGGCTTCTATTTTTCATTCATTTGAACGCAATTCCCAGCTTGAAATGATGAAGAATATTTATATTTATGAAAATATAGCCATCTAAAATATTGAATTATTGGATTATGCAAGCATCTACCAAATTCTATTTTTGTCAAATTTAGTAATATTTCTATTAATGCTAAATATGCTTGACACCTTATATGCGTTCCAGCATAAGGATTAGGTAAATTTCATTTGAGCTATCGTGTATGTACAGAACTGTCCCGTACCATTCACTTTTTACTTCAAGGTGTACTTGGGTGGATACAGTTTGTATACAGACATTTCTCGTTGAATTCAAACATACAAAACAAATCTGAACATCACAGTAGCTCAAATAATACTATTTTTATTTAAGGGCTCAGTTTAGCTTTAACGGCGAGCACACTTGAGCACACTTTCATAATAGAATCTCATTGGAGTTAGCACATCTACTCCTATGATGATCAACGTTCTTGATGGTCAATATAAAAAAGAAAACATTGAATTGGTTTACAATTTTATTACACCTATTTTATCGCTGGTGAAAGTTGAAAATTAATATATAAAAGTAGTTATGACATTTTGATTAATTTTAAATCACTTCAGTGGCAAATCGCAGCAAATTTCCCACTAAGTTTACAAAGTGAATTTAAATTTTCTGATTATATTATGTTCTACAACTATTACAAGCATGTTTGATTAAAAAGTGATTTTTCTATGGCTTAAACATCTTAATCATAAATACTTGAAAGATAATGTGATTTTTGGCGAGGATGTGTTTTTTCCACTTTCACCAACGATATCATGTAAATCACGTATTCTCCTTCGGCAGATTATGTGTCGTGTTTGCTATAGTGGAATTCACATTTACCATGGTCAATGATCTTAATTTTTTTCTCAAACAGCATTCATTCAATTCTTAATTTTTATAGTGATGCCTTGCAATTTTCATTGAACAATATTGCAGTTTAAAAGTTAATCTCTATAACATGAAAACCTCTCTATATACCCATTAACGTCACTTCAGAATTATGTGTAGCATTGTCTAACTTCCGAAATACTTAGCCTACTAGTTTTTTACCAAATGTCCAGGGTAGAAAATAGTCTTCGCAAAATTTCATGAAAATTGTGAGAGTAATCAGTGAACATAATCAGTGAAAATATGAAGTCGACTATAGTCTTTGGAGTGGCAAATTAAATCTAAATTTAAATCTGACACACAGCGATTTTCATCACGTCAACCTCAGGTTGTGTAGCTGTTCACATAGGTCTATTTTCTGTTTGCTGTTATTGTGTAGCGTTTTGGCCAGTTGTGTCAATGCAGTCTGTAACTCGCCACTCACCAGGTGGCTCTCGTTCACGGTGTCTGGTAGGGCTATCTGGTGACTGGGCAAGGCATACACCACATCATTGACATCTTCCTCACATCGAGCTGCCAGCACGGTGGTAAAAGCTGCCTTGATGTCAGAAAGAACAGATGTCTTCAGGGAAGGATTGCGACAAACAAGATTCAAGATGAACACACCTACAATATAAGAATTTGTAGCATCTTAGTGTGGTATACTATTTTCTTTTAATTGCTGATTAAAATGATTTCAAAGTATCTATCTGATACATGTATATATATGCCCAGAATATTTGACGAAAGCGTTATTTCCCTTTATGTATATCTGTACAGACTTAGTTATAGTTGAGTGATTATGAGTATAATAGACATCTTTTTAAAGATTTTGCGGAGAAAAAATTCAAGGATGTTTTGACCCAGCAAACAGATGTTGAACCAATGCTGATTTAATGTTGGGCCAACGTCACAGATGATAGACCAGCATTTTGAGAAAGACAAACAAGTACTTAGATAACGTAGCAGAGTATGTAGGCTACATGAGATCATCTTCCAGTTTTACCCTTTCACCGCGGGAATGGACTTCATACGTCAGAATCTGACGTCTAAAGTCGATCCCCACACTGGAAGAGTAAAAATATTTATAATGGCCGTAGACCCATAAAATAGGTATTGAAAAAAAATGACAAAAAGACATTTATGATGATTATATAAAGCCTTTGGTTTCCATAAATTATCAATAACTTATCATAAGGGTTATGTTTGGAAATAAAACTGCCAATATTTATGGATTTAAAGACACTCGTTGCTGAATATCTCATTGTTCAAGCATTTCAATGCCTTGAATATAATTCAAACACTTGAAAACATGTCCCTTTGAGTATATAAAGGGTGTATCTGCCACTTCACAAAGTGGCAGATACACCCTATCATATCCAATGGAATGACGATAACTTAAACACTTTCAAGGTTTTGAAGAATCTGTACAATACTTTGAATAGAAATAAAATTATACTTTTTAGAAATAACATTGAAATCAAATAAAAAATAATGCATTATTATGAATCATGTTTACATCTAGTATAGGTAGCCCACCTGTTGTGTTGAGTATGGAGCTGACATATTTCAGGTTGTCAGGGGTAACGAAGGCTGGAGGTGGGCAGCTGATACCAAGAGATCGGTCCTTACAGTCTACATCATAAACCACCACGTCATACTGAATACCTAGAAACAAGGAAATATATCACATCATAAACTACCCACTCATATAGTCTACACCACACACCATCACTGATGGTGGGAACAGCTGCAAAAATTTTTGTAGACCAGGTTATCATGACATGTATAAAACCCACTAAATATAAACTTTTAAAATATATTCAAGTAAACTAAAATTAATAACTATCTGTGCCTCATACCGAGTCATTGGTGAAGAAAAATATCTTATTTTATAATTCCAAGCTGAAGTTATAATAAAACTGTAATATTTGTCAGGGTTACCAAACACTCATGTCTATGCAGCCCCCCCCCCCCCCCACCCAAAAAAAAATAGTTTAGACCCAGGCTACAGGACTATCACTAATTTTAAGCCCTGCTGTAACCACGAAACCATATTTCAAACAAAATTTGCATGGTTATTATTTAAGGCCAGGCCTTGAATTCTACAGCATACACTCCCTGACAGAAAATTTATCACTTCAAAATTCATAAATAGAATATAAGTTCGAACCTTTTTCTGCCAGATCTTTTACGTGCTGTAAACCATCGCCAATATGAACTCTCAACCGTTTGTCCTCCTTAAATTCAAACCAGCGACGAGCTACATCAACCACTGCAGGATCCAGCTCTACTACATCAAGCTCCACCTGGTGAATTAACACAAAACTACACTTCAAAAGAATTCGCACCCATCTTTGTGGCGCCCCTATTGCAATCTGCCATGGCCATATATTGACCCCTAGCAGCCAGTAAATGAGTGTCATTCAAGTGAGTGGCATATATGACACTTTGGCTTCTAGGTTGGGATATATTATACTGTAGATATGGTAATTTTCGTGTGTTTAAATTTTCGCGAATTTCTGATTTTGGGACTTTTCACGAAGTTTAGAATTCGCAAATTTTCATTTTTCTTTAGTAGCGCTATTATAATAATAATTTTCGTGAGATTCTTGAAATCGCAAATTTGTCCTCATCGCGAAAATTAAAACCTCGCGAATATTACCAGATCTACAGTATATCGGTAGTTACAACTACCAAATAATACATTGGAAATACATTTAGGAACATTGAATAGTACATGCCTGAAAAATAATTTTTATATCTAGTTTTTTAAAATACCTGATACACACCCTGTCACAGGCATTGTGATATGAAGTCCAGATTATATGGATAAAGGTCCCGAGAGAGTGCGAGTGTGGAGAATATGGCACTGGTTCAGTTCATCAGGCCGAGTCCGCAGGACGAAGCCTGGTGGACTGAACCAGTGCCATAATCTCCACACTAGCACGATACGAGTGACCTTTATGCATTTTCTTGCACGATAAATACAAAAAATGAATTAAATAGACCTAAAAATATTTCGGGATCAGGATTTAGTCTATTTGGAAACTGATCCACCAGCCCCACCGCATCACTGACAAATGTTGACAGAAATCACCTGCTATATTCCTACGCTGAGACACACTGAGGTGCTGTGACGTTTGAATAAACAGTACATTTTGAAACTCCACTAAAATATTTTAATTACAATATTTATTTTACATCTTTTGTGGACAAATACAATCAAGCTTCTGAAAAAATCATCATAGTGGCGGTAAAGAACTACTTTGTTTTGGATATATGTTACAAAAATTATTACAGATGTGATGGGTCCAGCGCATGACACAGAGTGCGAGTGCCGGATTATCCGGACTTGTACACAAGTAGGCCAATCACTGCCAAAGTGCGAGAAAGCTATAAAATACGGTATCATGATACTTTATAACATAACCCAGGTTTCATAGTATTATAAAGCTATCTGAACAGCATATCACACTGCCAGTTACATGGCGAGTATCATTTCTATTTATTTGACATTTTTAAAAGTTTCTCGATTTAAATATAAAAAGATAACTATTTGTAGGGTGTAGTACTGACCTGCGGTAAATACTGGTGTATATAGGAAGCAAGCCCACCACCCCCTAGACCGATCAGCAGCAGGGACACTGGTTTGTCTGCAGCAACACAAAGGCAGGTAACTTACATTGGGAATGTATGATGAGAAATAAAGAAGAAGTGGTGATTTTAACCACTTCTGTGAAGGGTTGAAAACAGTGATTATTGGATCATGAAAATAGAAAAGATATCTAATAAACACTCTCCACATGTTTCACATGTTTTATGCAGTCCATCATAGTGCTTGACTTGTTGACAGCAAAGTCATTGTGATCTGTATAATGGTTTGATAAGTGAAAGATGAACATGAGCCTCAAGCTTTGCTACTAGCTTCAACTTAACAACTTTTGAAACACTATGAATATAATACTGATTAAAAATCCTTGAATAAATATGTGGTGACTGCAAGGTTGTTGGTAAAAATTGTATCCACTACAGCAATTCGCAGATATCTTGTCCACAGCCCAGCCCATAACCAGGGTGAGGAAACAAACGATATTCACCGCTAATAATCAAATCAATAATGGTCTCAAAGTCAAAGGTTAAAAATTAGTTCAAAGGTCAACAATGGCCTCAAAATTGAAGGTAAAAAATACGGTCAAAGTCATAACCCCCAAAAGGCACATATACATCCCCTAGGGGATGTGCGTATGCAATATGAAAACAATCCTTCTGACGGTTTCTGAGATATCACCTGTAAACGAAACAGGGACGCAAGGCCGTTTGGCCAGACATGGTGATGACAATTTCCCCCCCTCCCCCTACTTCGTGGGCGGGGGATAAAAATGAGAAAAAAACAAAGCAGCTGAGGCTCATACTGGATGACAGAACCCTCAGTTTTGACTCACCTTTACTAGCGATATTATTTACGAATGCCAGACCCCCGATCACTGACTGATAGTATCCACTGGTTAGATTACTCAGGTCCACAGACGTACCAACCACTCGACGTCCACCTCTCTTCTTCTTCTCTGTCACTGTATGAAACATGAATTATAGATTCATATTTAAACATTTTTGTATAAACTATGAAAATCAAAGGGTTTATCCAATTTGAAATCATCATAAAAGTTTTAGTTAGCTCTTTCTGGTTCAATTGAATTCCTATGGGTCCACGACCATTATAAATATTTTTAATTCATTCAGTGCGGGGACCGGCACCACATGGTGAATAACTATAAACATAAAAGCCCCCTTGTCTCTGTCTGTCATTGAGCCTAGGATGTCAGGGATGATAGAAAACATTGACAATGTAAAGTTTTCACTGCTTACCCTTCTTGACGAGTGCTTCAGATTGAGAAATTCCCGATGATAGAAACACCAGGCGCCTGCAGGTGGTCCCCTCTACCTTCACATCTTCAACAACAAATTTCCCGCTAAACTCACTCTCCCCACGTTCCAGCAGATGGCGCTGGTGGAGGTCATCACCCAAGGTCAAAAAAGGTACCTTTAAAAGAATACAGAACATCACTCAATGGGAACATCAAGTTTGGTTCACATGTTATCTTTGCCAACAAGCTATTTTCAAGCTAGAATTGCATGAGATCAGTTACCAAAACCAAAAAATAGTTACATGTACAACATTATCTGAAGGGGTTCTTTGGGCCAGTGTTTTTGTGATCTGATCCTTGGTAAATTGTTTGTTTCTATTCTTCATTCATTTCAAGCTGGAATTGCTAATGCGATATCCAGCTTAAAATGAGGAAAAAAATGTTTTTTTATGAAAATAGCCATATCGCAAATAGGGATGAGCTGAGCATTAATTACAAACAAATTCATCATTTTCAAACAAATTCTATTTGTTTTGAAACTTGCTTGAAAATGTATAGATAGGAAGGGTATTCCTCCTGGCCCAGGGTAGGGGGGTTACCCTTCCTATTTATATGGTTTATCATTTTCAGTGACATTTTATTTGTTTTGATATCGCTTGAAAATGTATAGATAGGAAGGGTATTCCTCCTGGCCCAGGGTAGGGGGGTTACCCTTCCTATTTATATGGTTTATCATTTTCAGTGACATTTTATTTGTTTTGATATCGCTTGAAAATGTATAGATAGGAAGGGTATTCCTCCTGGCCCGGGGCAGGGGGAATACCCTTCCTATCTATATGGTTTATCATTTTCAGTGACATTCTATTTGTTTTGATATTGCTTGAAACCGTATAGATAGGAAGGGTATTCCCCCTGGCCCAGGGCAGGGGGAATACCCTTCCTGTCTATGTGAGTTATAATTTTCAGTGTCATTCTATTTGTTTTGATATTGCTTGAAACTGTATATACAAGGGCCTAGCAGCACAATGGTAAACCAGGGATCGACACTAACGCTGGCCTGCTGGCTCGAGGCCAGTACGTACAAGGGCCCAGTTAACCCTTACGACGCTGAATTATTTTTTTAAATTTCATGGAGATCAAAGGGTTTTAGTCAATTCGAAACCCTTCTAAATGTCCTGGTTAGCTCTTTCTGATTCATTTGAATACCTATTTTATGGGTCTCCGGTCATTAGAAATATTTTAATTATTACTGTGCGGGGATCAACTTTAGTCTTCAGAATCTGACGTCAGATTCTGATGACTAAAGTTGATCCCAGCGCTGTAAGGGTTTATATCACTAAGGGCCAGTAAATCACCTAAGAACCTGGCCCTGGGGGCCAAAGCAAAAATACTGTTGAAATCATTGTCGTCAGGTGAATGCCTGGCAAAGTGATAAGACAAGGCTAAGGGCCAGTAATTTTCTGAAGTTACATGACAGCAGTTAGTGTCCATCCCTGTAAGCCATTCACCCATTAAGTTATATAATTGAAATTTCACCCATTTGTAGTTGTGTCTCGCTACCGCGACCCACAACTTCAATGAGTGAAACTTACTGATGTTTATTTAATTCGGGACGAAAAATTTGCAAATCATGGAAGTTTCAACACCAATTTTATTCCCAACAACAGAGATTTGACTGGTTAATGAAACAAATCAACGAATCTTGAAGTTTGCAAAATTTGCAAATCTTGAAAATTTAAACACTAATTTCATTTCCAGCAACAGAGATTTGATTGGTTGATGAAACAAATTAACAAGAGCACAAATTAACAAGCACACTCGACAATAGCCCGCAGCCATTATTAAACTTGTCCGAGAACTGGTTATTAGCAACATGCAGTACAAATTTGAGCAGGATAAATGAAAAAACTTTTGAATTTATCACGCCCACAGGGTAAAATTAGAGACATAAAATGTGAAAAAATCACAATTAATTGGCCATTTTAAACTTTTTTTCAAACCATCCAAGAACTAGTTATTAGTAACACGCAGAAAAATTAGGTTGATCCACGCACTGTAAGAGTAAAAATATTTCTAATGGCCGTAGATCCATAACATAGGTATTCAAATGAATCGGAAAGTGCTAACCAAGACATTTATGATAATTTCAAATTGAAAAAAATCCTTTGGTTGTGATGTTTTTTTAGCAGTTCACCTCACCTGTCGATCCCCGAGGTTAGGTGGAGCCAGTTCCATCATCTTAGTTGACAGTTCTGCTTTGATGGTGTCCATGTCTTTGTACTTGTGATCCCTGTGCAGCGTGACGACCGCCAACCTCTGATAATCTGCTCTCTGTGCAAGTGACTGACGCCCCTCATCAGAGGAAAAAAGCCACTCGGACTCCCTGAAATCAATAAATGAGGCTGTCAACCACTTCTGTGCAAATGCAGACCAAACTAGGCAAAGACGACGTTTAGATTTGATTTGATACAATACCCTACACCCCATACAAGGGACATGCCCAGGTCTAAAATCATAAAAAAACTGTGATTTTATTTTAGCTTAATAATATGACCATATGATGTAAACATGTCCATAGACTAGAACTGCAAAAGTTCTTTAATTTTTGTGCTGCGCATTCACAAATTAGGCTAGACATAGAGACGAAATTCCCGTATTTCTAATTTTTGACATGGTTGTCAATAATTAAAAATCAAGAATTTTGTCTCTATATCTAGCCTAACTGGTGAACGCGCAGCACAAAATTAAAAAACTTTTGCAGTTCTAGTCTGAGGAAATGTTTACATTATATGGTCATATTATTAAGCTAAAATAAAATCACAGATTTTTTGATGATTTTAGACCTGGGCATGTCCCTATAGGTCGTACGCCCAATATCGTGAACCACGTTTTTCGCCATTTAAAAAACATTTACTGGCTGAAATTATTTTTTTTCACTCCTATTCAACTCACTAACATGTCCGGCGATCTCCAGGTATTATTTTTGTTTGAAAATTATTTTAACTTGGGAAATCCTTTCTTTGTTATGTATAACGTTTTTCCCCAACTTCACTTAATATCGCCCACCGCTCTAATGATGAATGACTTGCACCTGTCATCATACATGACAAAGAAAGGATCAGACGATGTAAAGTATTTTTTGCCGAAAAAACGGCAGGAATAGGCGCCGTATAACTTGGCAAGTTGAATGGAGTTGAAAAAAATAAAATTTAGTCGCCAAATATTTTTTAAATGGCAAAAAACGTGGTTCACGATATTGGGCGTATGACCTATAGTTAGCATTGTAAGGGCTAATCACAACCATAGTCGTTTGTAATCCATTTTATCATCAGGGTAAATCACTATTACTGGGAACAAAAGGTGTTCTTAAACATCACCATTTGCAAGCATTTGGTCATAAATTAAATAAGTAAATTTCACCCAGTTGTTGGTTGCGGAAGCGAGACACTGGTACAAGTGGGTGAAAATGTAGCACCCCAAGAGGTGAAATCTTCACCATTGTGCTATTAGAACAGTTTAAATAAGCTTTTAGCACATTTCAAATCGTATAACTTTAATGATTGAATTACTAAAAACATTCCTTAATTTGAATTGGAATTCGTGAAATCTGGTCTAATATAAAGCGATAAAGGGCATTTTGATGGCTCAACCTAGTTCTTTCCATTTCTAGTATCAGTATTTTAACCATTAAACATGTTGAAGAGCTGAAATATTTTTAAATAAACAAAGAGACCAAACAGAACAGGTTTATCACAATTTAATTCATCATAGCTGTGTTAGTTAGCTCTTTCCACTTTATTTGAATGCCATGTTACAGATCTATGTCTATAGATGTCAGAATCTGACGTCTACAAGAACGGGCTACAAGGGTTAAAGTCAAAGTGTTTTACTTTAACCCTGTCAAGCCTGACTTTACCATAGTTATCTTCATCCACTACAAGCTGCGAATTGCTGTCGCAATTTTCGACTTGTAGTGGATGAAGATGATTTGAAATGGGTGGCAAATTGTAAAAAAAATATTTTCATTATTAAACAGTTCCACGTCAATTTTCGTTTTAAAATGCCTGGAATTTAGAAAAATTCATTCATTCTTCAGAGATGCAAAATGATGCTTTGATGCATCGTGAGGGTTTAGAGGGTTAACATACAGATGCTGACCTGCCTTCAGGCACTATAAACACAGCGTATCTTTTCCCTAACGTCCTCGTGCTGTCCACAATGTGTAGTGTGTAGCGAGGACTGGTGCTGTCAGGAGAATGAAGGTCCAGTGACACTCGCTCCCCCGCCAGATTCCTGTCACGATAAAAATGAAACACAGTGCAGTCGTCAACCCTTTAACAGCTAAGAACGAATATATTCATTTTTAATCTGTTTTCTTAGCCTATTCAGTGAAAATCTTGTTAGAAAATTATTGATTAAGGCCTAGCAATTTTCAACTCCAAGTTGCAACTTGCTTGGCATCCTTGTATCTTTGATGTATAAATATTTTGCTAATCAATTACAATATTGATTAGCAAATGGGCAAAATTGCATAGCGATGAACAAATTTTGCCTCGCTATAAATCACTGTGATTGATGGAATGAAATCATTGTTTGAACATCAAGATTTGTAAATGTTTGATCTCAAATTAGCCCACTTGAACATGTTGTGGGTCGCAGTAGCGAGACACAACTTTAAGTGGGTGAAAATTTCAAATAATATAATTTGGCGGGCAGAGGGTTAACATAGTACTAACTATAATCACAGTTCATCCTTGCATACTCAAGATGTCTAACAATTCCAAGATTTTCAAGGACAAAATACGTACATGTAGTTGATATACTTCAACAATAAGTCCCAATGTGAATCGCCATTAGAATGATCTTTTTTACCTCTTGTTGAGCTGCTGTCGGACCAGGCCATAGTGCTGCATCTCTGTCACCATGGCAACCAAGTTATCCACTGTATCTACTCGCTCCAGGCTACCTTCAAAACTACTCAACTCTAAAACCTGAAGATTAGGATGACGAAAACGAGAATAAGGAAGTAATTAATCAAAAGAACACTATCATCTATGTAGAATGTACCTGATTTCTTTCATGAATAAAATTGCAATGGCTTCTAAATGCAATTAATTAATCAAATTTAACAAAAAACACAATACATTGGCCCAATGTTGGCTTAATGCTGGGCCAGTGTTGCAGACAATGGACAAATATTGAAACAACAGTGACAACACTAACCGGTTGAGAGTTTGGCATTTTTCTAAATTTTGTGAACACAAACACGAAGACAGGCATGTGGAATTCTTTCCGCTCGACGGTCTCTGGATCTGGCTGCCGACAAACTCTCACAAGCCAACCCCTGTTAGAACAGAGTCACAACATATGAAGAATTTTGTTCAAAATAAACAACAGATTAAACATATACTCTAATTATTACGGTTCTCAGAATTCAAACAGGGGGAATGCAAACAGGGGGAAATGTTAGATTGGCATATTTTAAATGCAAGGGGGGATTTAGTGAGCACAAGTCTGATAGCACGTAAATTTATAAGAGAAGTGTTATTTATAGGTAAGTAAAAATTGGTGATAAAATATCAATCACGAAAGTCGTCAAACTAAATGTGACACAAATATAATCATCATGAGGCCACCGTGTTTTATTGACCTGTTTCAGATCAGAAAAAATCCAAAATCAAATCAGGGAGGGCGGGGAAAAAACTTTCAAGAAAAAAACATCAGACCTATTTTTGAAAAAAAATTAATTAAGGCGACCAGATAAAAAAATTGCCAAATTTCCAGAAAAGGTAATAAGGGCGACGAAATAAAAAACTTTAAAACTTTTTAAAAAAATTAATAAAGGCGACAAAAAAAACATAGCTGGAAAAACGTTTTTTTTTATCTCCCGAAATAATTTTTTTTTTTTTTATTCTGTCTCGAAATTAAGTGGTTTTTTTGGAAAACTGCAACAATTTAATGCACGTGCTGGGCAGACAAAAAAACACATGTTTTTTTGGTAATGCACAGACTAAATCTAATGCGCGCGCTCTTCTAAGACAGAGGAAAAAAACATAGTGGCCTGAGGGGGGTATACAGTAGTACAACAGTTAATCCTTGTGATACTAGACCCATATATATACGGTTTCTAGCACTTCAAACAAAAAAAATGTCCCTGAAAATGATAGAATTGTTTGTGAAAAGTCTATCAATTCATCGTCGCCCAGCTCATGAAATAATTCAATATCCTAAATGTTTATTTTTCATAGGAAAACACATTTTTTGTCATTTAAAGATGGAAATTGCATTAGCAATTCCAGCTTTGAATGAATGGAAAATAAAGACAAACAATTCAGCAGCACAGGGGTTAAAACGGTTGTTATTGAAAGGGTTAATGGAGTAGTGAGAGCATTGGGTTAGACTTACAATTCTGAGAAGTGTCTGATGACAGTTGTAAGGATATGACTTTGCGCCAGTGACACACAGACATATCTTCCTCCGAGGCGCAGGACACGGCCGATCTCCTCCAGCATCTGTGTGACACGAGTCACGACTTCCTCCGTGTCCTCCGTAAATAACGCGTCCAGTGTCCCCTTATCAAGAACAACACTAAATTCACCGTCACTGAATGTCATCTGCAAATTAGAACACAGTTATCTGGAATTTTTAATATGTATGTTTCTCACACTTAGTGGTGCAGTGTTTTCCCTATGATATGTATATCAATATCAGCCAAGATCACACTGTGTTTTAGTTTGAATGCTGAATTATGCCATTTTTACAGTGTAGCCAGTTAATTGTGTGAAAACAAACGAAGACTCAATCTTCATGCATTATTAAAAATACAGGCTCACACCTTATTCATTTAAAAGTGTTAAATAGAATGTAAAATATGACCTGCTGCCATTTCTTATAAATCTAAGGCCAAATTATAGTTGATGTCCTGCTAGAAGAATATGATCTATTGCTTTACAAATGTCACACACATATAAATATTGTCACACAAATATAAATATGTCACACACATATAAAAATATGACACACATCTAAATATGTCATGCACAACTTGAATTTGTGGGTCACTGTAGTAAGAGACAACTTCAAGTGGGTAGGCCTACAAATGTAAATTAGCATTAAGGGCTAAAGAAAAAATTTCTCTGATTTTGTCACCTTCAGCAGGTCCATCTTCATGTAGAGGAGGTCGGGTCTGTCTTGTTTATGTTTCTCCGTCATCTGTCTGATAACGACATCACTGGTCAACGCTTGTCAGATTCTTGTAACCGACATCATACATGTCAGAGCTGAGAGATGAGTTACCGCATCCAGCCACCAGGATCTTATCAGTCGGCTTCACATATTTACTGAGAATACCACACAACTCAGGGTATTCACCGTACCTGAAAGTAAAATTATACAAATAATCACTGGAGAATGCATACAAACCCTGTCATTACTTTTGTCTATCCATCTTTAGACATCAAATTTTGACGTATAAAGACGATCCCCACACTGAAAGAATTAAGATATATATAACGACTGTAGGCCCACAACATAGGTATTCACATAAGGAGGAAAGAGCCAACTAAGACATTTATGCTGATATTAATTAAAAAAAACCATTGTTCTCCATGTTTTACACAAAAATATTTCAGTGTTGTAAGGGTTAATGCCATGGCTGGGAGGTGTATATGACAGTGAGTCTTACTGGTTGTTTTGGAGAATCATGATGGCTGGGAGTTGTCTGTAAGATATTCTTTATCAGAACGATTATATAATTTAAATTTGTACCACTTGAAGATGTGTCTCATTACAGCTACATGAATGTAGTCTTTATGATTCTAGAACAATGACTAATTTTGCATTACAATTTTAAAGTATTATTTTGATATAATGAAAACATGTATTCATGGTTCCAAGAATCAATAAGATGGTAGTAAAACGTACTAATTTTGGAACAAAAGTTTGAAAATTACGACGTTTTGACTTGCTATGAAAGCATGTGATCAAGGCTTGCCATAGCAAGTCAAAAGGTCCATTTTAGTTATTATATTAAACCATGAGTTCATGTAGACCATCATCAAGTTTTATTACAGAATTTGTTACAATAATGATCAAGACTTCATTCTAACTCACATACTCTGGCGCATCAAGGAAAGGAAGCTCAAATGGTTAAGTTTCACGTTATTATCCGCCTAATGAGCACCGCCAGCACACACTCATCTCAAGCTGTGCCACAATGCTTATATAAATTATTAACCATCGTTAAATTGACAAATTCAAGGGTCAGCATTTTATTTGTACATATTTACCTCTGTTTCAATTAATTTTCATAGACAATAAACATGATAAAATGCCACTTGTAAGGAAAATACAAATATTTTCCATAAATTTTGCTGACATTTCAGTTGAAATAGGCCATTTTAGGCACTAAAATTTAAAAATCTGATTTTTTTCTCATGGCGGATGAACCCCAGACCCTCCACCTCTTTTGGACCCCCCCCCCCAACTCAAACATTCCTGGCGGAAACCAGTGTTGTAAGGTTTTAAAAGATGAAAAGACATACCACTCGAAAGCTTTATCTCCTCGCTTTTTGAAGAATTTCTCCCAGTAATCAGCAGATCCAAACTCTACATGACTCTTTGGGAGGAGAGAGGAAGCCATTGTGATATTGTGTAGAACTCGAGCAGGTGACGATGCATGCAATGCAATTAAATCATATTATGATCTCTGGAGTCTGAAAACAAACACGTCAAAAAACGATGATAATTAATAGTCCTGATAGCGTGAGATAAGTTATTCGTGCAAAATCCGCGCACTCAGTCAACTAGAAGGAGAAATATGTTAGACAAAAGAACTATCCAGTGAACCAGTAAAATTACTTTTTTACAACACAGTAAGGCGTGTTGTGTGCTTAATTCAATTTGTTTTGAAAATTTTGTGTAGCGATTTCCAAACACCTTCCAGATACATACCATGGGTTTTTCCTATCATTAATTATAAAATATTTCACTAATCACTTTCAAGTTTAGTTAGCAATCGACAATAATTTAATAAGCTTTCAGTATCCGGTGCTGAACAAATTGAACCCTTACACAGCGCAGCCCACTGACTTGTTACACAAGGTTAGGCCACAAAAAAAAATGTTTGTTACCTGTAACCTGACCGCCCCTAATTTTAGGTGTCGACCCTAGTTTTTTCTACAAGATCTGCCAAACCTAATTCTTTTTATCAATAAATAACAGAGCTAAACTTTTTGTTTTAGCATTCTGATCGGCGCACAGTATAAAAAACGGTACTGATTATGCAGAATTTGTTTATTTTGCTTTGCTGCACAAAAAAAACCCAACATGTGCATCACCTGATAGGGTGTGGTGAAAAAAAAAAAAGGCAAAAAAAAAAACAATCCGACCTACCTACCCTATTTCTAAAAAGTCAATTAGTCAATTACTGTCAATTAAAGTCAATTAATTTTTTTAGGCCTTAGGCTTAGAAGGAAAAAGAATTACGAGAACATCACAAAAGGGGATATGTGGGATAGGCACAAGCAAGGCTAGACACTAACTGATTGGACCTTCTTGCCTAAAATTTTTTTGGGTACTTGCCCCCCAAATTTCTCACTTGCCCGACTTGCCACTGACATGCGTTGTCTGTTGTGACAGTTGCTGAGCAATAGGCAACCGTTAGTGTTGAGCCCTGAGCACAAGCCATAATATCAATGCCTATGGGCATGGATAGCGCTAACAAATGGCAATGCCTCATGGCGCTACAGCGGCCAGTATAAATACACATTGACAAGCCTAAAAATAATTTAATATATAGAAATAAAAAAAATCACAAAATATAGTGACTTATTAGGCTAGTTGTGCTAGCTGAAATGTTGTAATTTTTCGAAAAAAACAAATGATTTGGAAAAAGTTATGCTTAACTTTTCAAATAACGTTATTCAAAATAAAATAAAGCTGGTGTTACATTTGTAGTACAACTTTTTTTCCACCTGATCCAAATACCTATTCATCCAATCACGTGTCAGTTTAAAAAGACCAAAGCAAGATGGCCGAAATTAGAAATTACGTATTACAAGGCGTGAATTGCTGTCGTAATTCTCGACTTGTAGTGGATGAAGATGACTTGAAGTGGTTGACAAATTCAAGAAAATTGTCATGTATTGGTGTTGCCCCGAGAGATGCAACACTTACAAATGTGTTGCGTCTCTTGTGGCTAGTATTGGTGTATTGGTAACACAGTTTTTGATAAAATTTTCTTTTTAAAAGTAAACCGCTAGTCAGTTTTCAATGGATGTTAAATGATGCTTTTATGTATCGTGAGGGCTTGAAGGGTCAAAAAGACCAAAGCAAGATGGCATAGATTGGAAATTACGGATTGGAATTTCTAAATTATTTTTTATTTGAATTTTACCTTCTGCTTCTCATACCTCAGCATAAATCTCAAATGATACAATTTTTTCAATTATTTTTTTGTTTTTTTCAATTTCTGACCTAAAATTTACTCCTGGTGAGATGCATGTGAGATTCATTGATTGACGAATGGCGGAATTACGGGAGCGAGTTGCAAGTGGCCAGGGCTGGAACATTTATCCCACATAATATCGCCCATGGGAGGTTGGGCGATAATATGTGGGATAAATAAAAATTCAATACAAATGGCACACCAGATTTACGAAATATAGCCGATATGGCTACATTCAGTTAGATAAACACCACATTTACGATTATGTATCAATAAGATTCGTTGAAAAAGTCTCTATTATAGCTTTTTATGTTTTTTTTAAATAACAATCGCAGCACATGTTGTTGTTGACAATAAATAGGTTTCCGCCATACTCACCAGAGTTCGCCTACCTGGGGAGTTCGGCCTAACTGAAACTGGGACGGCGTAAGTGGAGAGCGCAGCGCGCTGTCACCCTATAAAAAATCACCTCGATACATTGGTCTCAATCCTAAATCGATGAGGCCGCCATTAACGTGATCGGCTAGAAAGTTTGAGAAGGGTGAAACAAGGATAATTCTCTGAAAAATCTCACGTAGGATCAGCAGGTTTCGAGCAGCGCATGTGCTCTGTCAATGCGCCACGTCCACTTCTCTCGAGAAAGCGATATAAAAAAAACTTTTAATATAGATTATCGCACTCTGTGTAGCGATTTTCTACTATGAGACATATTTGTTTATTTTGGCCAGCCCCGACGGATCGTTTGTATCAACTAGGGCTAGTAACCTAGCTGGAGGTACCAGGTTTGAATCCTGGCCTGGCTGAATCTTCTCCAATCTGTTCGAAAGCATGGAGTGTACAGTACGTACTGTCTATAGTACTGTGCACTATAAAGGACAATTAAAGTCATTCGAAATAAGCGTAGGGCATAGTTCCGGATCTGTGCTTCCTTCTGTCGCGATATTGTCTTAATGTGCAGAAAGCGACTTGAAGCAATACACTAACTCATATTGGTAGGCCTCTTAGTCTATATTTCACTCTTAATTACTGTAGTTTGAGCTGCAATTTATGGCAGTTGTGTCATGTGTGACTTGATTGTTTGAGAAAATACCAGAGTACTTTGTTTATTTTCTATACGATTGAATTTCTGTGTGGCAGATGGTGGCAATAACCACCACAGGCCTACACTCACAAGCCTGCCAAGACTGGCTTTTAGCCAATTTATGTATATTTAAAGATGGCTTTTATCCAATTTATTTATATTTAAAATGTGTTTTCGGCCTGAAAACTGTAAATTCAAGGGTACCGGGTAGCCTAAGGGTTAGAACATACAGTCTTTAGGCTACACCACCACCTAAATTTTAGTCGAGTGCACCCCTCCCTCAAGTGCAGTCAACATTTAGAGCCTCAGTTTGGGACGAACACTGGCAGTAAGTAAGACAGTAGTTTATTTATTCGTAAGATGTGTATATGTACAGACATGCATGTATATGCCAGGTGTGCACGTATGGTGGTGACAATTATACCTTATAATACAATATTTACACAGGGTTATCGAAGTGCCAGGGATAATTTTCTTCGCGTCGTCCAGGGCCAAGTAACGAGTTCCATTCTTGATGTTGGTTTGTTTCACCTTGCCTCGACGTATACTGCCTTCCACCACATTTCCAATATCAGCCAGGGCAGCTATGACCTCATTATCAGGCATCTCATAGGGTGCATCCTTCACTTTAACATTTGTCAATGAACGGCATACATCACTCAAAGTCAACACCTTGTCTTTGATAGTTAGGGGAGACAGGGGTAAATGTTGTTTGACTGCAATGTTAGCCGTGGTCACACGACATGAATCTTCCGTTATCTGAATAGCTCTGATGTCAGATGTGTTCACTTTTTTGGACAGGATCTTGACGATCTCGCTCTCTGTCAGACGGCCCAGTCCTCGTGTGGAGAAACTGAGCGTCATGGATCTCTTGAACTGTGTCATTGTAGACCTCGATGGCCAACCATCACCTCTATGAATACAATAGCTAAGTCACTGGGTCCGGCACGTGCCAATGTTTATCACCATATATCTACCACCAAATGGTACAAGCTATGTAAGTGACATTAACCAACCATTTGATTTTATCGAAGATGAAATAGCAAAATATGTTGATTCACATTATATATATTTGTGTGGCGATTTTAATTCTCGAACAGCTGTTAGACCGGATCATAATGGAAACAATACTTTACCGTATTCAAATGCTGATTTTCCGTTTCAAAGATTTAATTGTGACAAAACAGTTAATTCATTTGGTTTAGAGTTACTGTCACTGTGCAAAAAATCAGAAATATTTATCATGAATGGCAGGTTTTTTACTGATAAAAATATTGGAGGGTTAACATGTTTTGAAAACAACGGATGTAGTACAGTTGACTACTTGATTGCAACCTATGAAAGTTCCAAACTATTAAACGATTTCAACTTAGGTAAAAAATGTGTAGAATCCAATCATGTGAACTTGCACTTTGATATTAATGTACGACTCATGAAAAATGCCGCATGTAACAACACATCACCTCAAAGTACAGTATGCAAGGATAGTTTTTATAAGTTCATATGGGACACTTCAAAGCTAGAGCAATACATAGCTCGTTTTAACAGTGACGAATGTAGCATCAGGTTAGGCGACTTTGCTTGTTCATTTATCGAGCCCACTTCAATCAGAAATGTGTGTGACTCTTTTAATTCATACATCCGCTCAGCGGCTGGAGGTTTATTTAGCAAGGTAAAAGTAAACAAAAAACAAACGAAAAAAAGTTTTCCTACTAATGAATGGTTCGATCAAGAGTGTAAAAATTTTAAATCTCTGGCTAATACTTTTTCCCGAAAAAATAATTTGGCCACAGAAATAAATAGATCTACATATAGAAATATACAAAAGCAATATAAAAGTATGGTGCAGAGGAAAAAGCGACAGGTACAAAACAAAAAGTTAAACGAATTAGAATGCAAATCTCGTAAAAGTCCAACAGAATACTGGAAACTATGGAAATCACTGCAGGTTAAAAAATCACAAAATAATAGTAAATGTATAAAAATGGATGATTTCTTTGATCAATTTCAAAAACAGATTTATCCACCTGATATAGAGTATTTTGACCATAATCATATCAATGACATAAATGAAAAATTAAGCAAATGTTCGTACGATTTATCTATTAATTCAATAGAGAGTGATATATTGAATAATGAAATTTCTAAAAATGAAGTAATTTTGGCTTTAAAACATCTTAAGGCGGGTAAAGCTACAGGAATCGATGGTATACCGATAGAGTTTTATAAGCATGCCTCACATATTTTAGTCACACCACTTTGTTCCTTGTTCAACTATGTATTAAGCAAAGGAGAATATCCATCAGGATGGTCTGAAGGAATAATAAGTCCTATACATAAAAAAGGTAGCACAACAGACACATCTAACTATAAAAAAGTGACCGTAATGCCATCTATAGGTAAAATTTTTGATTCTATTTTAAAAAATAGATTAATCTTTAAAAATGAAGTCCTACTAGATGATGACAAATTTCAAGCTGGCATTAAAAAAAATTCGCGCACATCGGATAACTTATTCATGTTGCATACCCTTGTAAAAGAACAAATAAAACGTAGAAAACCATTATATGTTGCATTTGTAGATCTAACTAAAGCTTTTGATTACATCCATAGAAATGCATTGTATTTCAAGTTAAAAAACGCAAATGTCAGTGGAAAGTTTATACAAACCATTATATCCATGTTCAATACGTCTAAGTGTGGAATTAAGTGGAACAACAATATTAGTAAACTCATGGACAGTGAATATGGAGTTCTCCAAGGAGGAATGATAAGTCCTCAACTATTTAACGAATACGTGAAAGATTTGGGGAACCACCTAAATAAATCTCTGGGGGTAACACTTGGAAATCAAATAATTAGCCACCTCTTTTTTGCCGATGACCTGATTATTATTTCTGATAGCCCAGAGGGATTGCAGAAACAATTAGATCTTCTCCACTCTTATAATCAGAAATGGCACCTAATTGCCAGTATTGAAAAAACAAAAGTATTGATTTTTAACAAAAAATTCGTTAAAAAATGTACACAATTTAAATTGGGCGATCGTGAAATAGAAATATGTAGCAATTATAAATATCTTGGTTTAATGTGTTCCAATAAAGGGAACGACATATTTAAAGATAGCTATACCTATATTGCCGAACAAGCGAAAAAAGCCATGTCCTCCCTTAGAAAAATCAAATCTCGTATCGGTAAATTATCTCCAAATCTGGCTCTCAAGGCATTTGATAGCTTAATCTTACCGATTTTAGAATATGGTGGTGAAATTTTATATACCGGCAAAAAAATCGATGAATATGAAAAAATACATTTAAATTTCCTTAAGGCTATGCTTGGTGTAAGCAAACAAACTCCAACCCTAGCGGTTTTGGGGGATACAGGTCGCTTTCCTTTGTTATTGAGACAGAAAATTCGAGCTATTGGATATATTGGGTCCGCATTGTCAGCTTACCGGAACACCACCACCTGAAAGTAGCATACCAGTGTTTACTCAATTCTCATTTAGAAGGCCGCGTTAATTGGGTTAGCCATATTAAGGCCATATTAACTGAAACAGGTAACGAGCAAGTGTGGGACCAACAGTATATCACAAAGAGCAAACCATTGTTATTGTCTGTTAGAGTGAGGTTACAGGAGCTATATAGATCATGGTGGAAGTTGCAAATTCAAGATTCGACACTAAATCCTAAATTACGAACCTATAAAATATTTAAATTTGATATTCATAAAGAAATGTATTTAACCGTAATGTATAACAACAACAGTATAAAATCCGTAGCCAAATTTAGAATGAGCTCACATAAATTAGAGATTGAGAAAGGACGTCATACTAGGCCTGTAACTCCAAAAGACCAAAGAATATGTAATAGGTGCCATCAGGATGTTGATGACGAAATACACTTTTTTATGATCTGTAATATATTCGATGATAGAAGAAGTGAATTGTTTAAAAAGGTTAGGGGGAGAATTATACATTTTGATAAATTGTCTTCAATACAAAAGTTTATTGCTCTACTTTCAAATACTGAACGTGATATTACAATAGAAGTCGGAAATTTTATACATAACACTTTGAATTTCAGTCATTAATGTACTGCACTCTAGTCTCTTATACTATTGTTAATTGATATTTATATTTTGTTGTTAACAACTCGTGTGATATTTGTATCTGCACTTGTACTTATTTACTATATTTTATGACATACATCTTTTACTTAATACGTATGCTTATTATTACGCTTATATCATTGTTTTCTGTTTATTTCACTTGCTTTTCGTTTCAAGTTAATTGGATATTATTTTTAGATGGCATTATTTATACATTTTATACGTATGCCTATACAATCGAAATGTACATAGTATAATTATATATGCCGTAACTTACATACTTTTCCACTACCTAAACAGCTTATTTTTAGTGCACGTCAGTTGTTATTTTATTTACCCCATGTGTGATCTAAGTCAAAAACGAATAACGTCATATTACTGCTTTATAACACATCTTATACTTTTTATATATATATACATGCTTTGTATTTGTTTTTCACTTTACATAGTAATTAATATGTAAGGATATAGAGGGTTTTAAAATTCACGAAACCTATTTATATTTTATCATTACTACTTATTTTTATGAATTTACAGTCATTTAATATTGCCACCCTGTATTGTCTGACAAATGAGTCTATTCGACTTTTTTATGTCAATAAAATTTCTACTACTACTACTACTTAATAAGCTGAATACACTTATGAAGATGTAGAAATGGCATAAATCGTCGTATTTGTCGCAGGAATTTAAAATGTAAACATCAGGTCACGCATGCGCGTCACCACTCAGAATTAAGCAGAATTAAGCTCAGCTCACGGGGAATCAATGAAACACATCGGGTATACAAACATCACTTTTACAGTGCTATATTATTTTCAAATTAGACTATATTTTTGAACAAAAAATTATTTTTTTTACACCATAGATAGAAGGCTAATAGGCAATGATTTAGTATCACATTTGGGTTACAATAAAATTGTTGTCCCAATTAGGCCTAATAAGATTTGAATAAGCATAATAAATTTAGCATTTTATTCAGGTACACTCAATGCCAATTTAAGAATTCTGGTTTGAAAAAAACAGCATATTCGTAAGTGTGTACGTCCAGAAAAGTGCAACTGCATTGCATACTTTATTAATCCGGCAAATATAAACTAAAGGACAATGCATCGATATTAAAAGGCAGTAAAGAGGCATATTTAAGGAAAATGAGGAGTTTCAATTGGCGACAAGAGGCGTCACAGAGTGACCGAGTGTGTTATAAGGCAGCAGAGAGGCATTAAGGGGCTATGGAGATGCGCTAGAAGGAGACAAGAATGTATCTTCGTAGCTTTTAGTTGAACGGCAATTAAAGGCCTTTCCGTCGCCCTTCAACGCCTCTTCTTCGCTCTGAACGTCCTTTAAGTTCAACACCTCTTTGTTGCAATTGAAGGCCTTTTTGTCGCATCTTAATGCCCCATCTTCTTATTTTTATTATTCTATGTGTCAATATACTACAAACAGCTGTAATTGTATCAATGATGAACCCTTCAGCGTGCCATAGTCAACAACGATAATGCATTCCAAGGAAACATGCGAATATGACCTAATGCTGGCCTAATGTTGGAATCTATAGCGTCTTCGACGTTGGCGCAACATTAGGACAGTATCGTGGCTGTGTTTAATGCAGCTCGACATAACTTATATTGTTATATCTTGTCTAAAGTCAAATTATCACACTCCTTAGTTGACCTGATGACATGTTTAATAGCACTATTTCTAAGAGCTCATGAAAGTAGAAATGTTCTTCCATCCAAATCCATGCTTTGAGCATTTGATGGTTGCGTCCATTACGTATCCCCAGGCAATATTTATGGTACATATTGACTTAAGGCTGGCTTAATGTTGGATCAGCGTCACACGATGGGCCACCATAAAGGCAACATTGGCTCAATGTATTGTGTTTGCTGGATCGATATAGCACCCAAGTACTATTCTACACAATTCCCCTTAAAACGCTGAAACGTTTTATGTAAACCAAGATTCTAAAGGGTTTTTTTCCCATTTGAAGTCCTAATTAGCTCTTTCTACTTCATTTAAATGCCTATGTTAAAGGTCTACGACCATTATTATTATTTTGCTTTCTCAGTGCGGTGATCGACTCTGGATGTCAGATTCTGACGACTTCAGACGCCAAATTCTGACGTCTAAAGTAGTCCCCGCACTGAAAGGGTGGCCATTAAACAAACTTATTTACTGGACCCATCTCACACACACAAATAGATTGGCACATATATCTAAATATTACTGGTCAGTTAGATAAATATGATATATTAGCTGGTTAATATTAGGCCAACGTTGCATACAGTGGACCAGCATTAAAATAAAAAAAAATAAGTTCAAGTGTTAAATAATTATATATAGACCCATGTAATATACATCATAAATTGGATAACCCAATAATACAGTATCGTCGATTGAACATTCTTCTTCTTATAAATCATCAAAAATCATCTTTTTTTATACAAAAATATTTCAGCGATTGAAGGGTTAAGCCTACCTACCTGATCAATTGGTCCTGGTGGGTGCCCCCGATATCAACATATTCAGATTGTCTTTGAAAATGCACGATAAGATTATTATTATCACAATCAAGGTTTAACCCTTTAATCCGTTAAGTCCTCACTATGCATTAAAACATCATTTTACATCCTTGTAAACAGACTTAATTTTTCAAGAACTAAGTGTTTTATAATGATAATTTCCATGAAACTGGTTTACCAATTCATCGCAATTTTCTTTGATTTTTAAATCACATTAAATCATCTTCATCCACTACAAGTCGAGAATTGCGATAGCAATTCGCGGCTTGTAGTGGATGAAGATGACAATGCTAAATTTAGGCTTCAAAGGGTTAACAGCCAAATTAATCAATTGTAATTACCACCCACTTGATGCTGTGCCTCGCGATCCACAACTTCAAGTGGGTGAAAATTACTCAGATTTTGGCAAAATGAACGTCGACAATTTCTGTAATGTAAATATACTAGGCATTAAAATAGTTGGCTCAATATTGCTTCAATGTTGGGCCTACGTTGTAGATGATGGGCCAGCATTGAACCTACTTTGGGTCAATCTCTCGTGTAATCATTATATGACTTAAGTACAGTCTTTTTTGCGGGTCAATTACACCTAACAAATGCACTCAACGTTTGTTTATTGTTTATTTTACTTCCAATTAAAAACATGCAGAAATGGTACATTATAATTATTATTATCAATTTTTGAACATGTTATTAACTTTGGTTGACGGGGACAGGTCGAGACGACCTCTACAATGCCTGTCAACCATATAAGTGAATTAAAATTATAGAATAAAATAATATCCAGTGTTTAAAATAGCAATGTATTTGTGTACATGCTATTTAAAAATGTACATAGTATAGATTATAAATTTTGCGATTTGTACACATAAAATAAAATAACCGACAATTGTCTGTCATCTGTTTCCCGCACCAAAACCGGAGATAAAATAGCTACACTGTGCTCTACACCGTGTAGTAAAAAAGGAAAGCGTAGAAACCTAATTAAAACCTCTAAATGCTTTAGTTGTTTATTATATAAAAGGAACTACAACTAAGATATGTGGAAAGGAAAAATAGTAAAAACTTATGTCACTCTTAATTTTAACATAGGCCTACATACATCACTAAATAAAAGTAATACTATAAACCTAGAATACATCTACTGACGTCAGCTCATATAGCCGTCGCGCAGCCGAATATGCTGAGTAGTAATACATATGCAATATTGGACTGGAGGAAAAACAATTCCAAATTCAAGAAGTAAATCAGTTGATTAGACATCTTTGAAATTCAGCATAAGAACCCACCTCGTCTGGAAACAAAGTCGACTGAAAAATCACTAAACCTAAAAATAAAACAGAGAAAAAACCCCAATAATTTTGAGGGGAACAGTCATCCATGCCATGTGGTAATACTCTAAGTCAAATCATGACAAGCGTGATAAGTAGAGTGATGTTGGTCTGCTCCGAACAGTATCAGAGACTGTCTCCGGCCTGAATTCGAGCCAGGCATACAACACAATGCAAAATTCGCAGATTATCGTTCATAGGTCGATCACTTAAGGTGCCACTTGTGCTAGATAATATAGATATATATTCAATACACGAGTATAAGTAAGGAGGGGCGGTTTGTCATCTGCCAACACATGAGTATCGACAACGGAGCCCTCCGTCCCTAGTCATGAGTGGCTGGTGACAGCTCAAATAGCCGTCTCACAGCCGATTCAAATTGCACAGGTAGTTTAAGACACAAAATATTCCGCTATATTTGACAATTTTCACAAGCACAAGCCAGGCTCCAGGTACATCAATTATTCACATCAAATAAGTTTACCATGGCGAGATATAATTCATTCAGATTCTTCTTAAAAATCTGCAAGCTACTAGCATCTCGGATAACAAACTGAACAGACTTGCACAGAGGTAATTTGAATAGAACACCCTGCTGAGCATATCTGAGGCCATTATGCGGACAAGCTAACTCAAAATTACTAGAGTAATCACAAGATGGTTTACCGTGAAGGTAGCTGTAGAAAAAACACAAGTCGATTATTTCTCGACGGAAGCACAAAGGCAAGATAGATAATGCTGTGCATCTTCCGTGATAGGGTGAAACATAATCATTGAGAATGAATTTTGAAGCTTGACGTTGCACCCGTTCTAATTTCTAGATTATGTCTTTAACATGATTGAGACTCCACATCGGACTACAGTACTCAAGAATACTTCTGACATGGGCCAAATATAATTGGCGCTTAACATCATTGGGGCTGTTAAAGCCAACAGAACGTTTTATAATTCCTACTATAGAATGGGCTTTTGATGAAACAGTTTTCACATTCTCACACCAAGATAATTTAGTAGTGATGGTTATTTCAAGATCATTCAATTCAGTTACTCTAGATAAGGTATTATTATCAATGGAGTAGTCTAAATCTATTTTTACTTTACAGCATATCGACATGAATTTACATTTTGATATGTTCAAGTTCATTCTCCAATTTTTGCTCCACTGAAACAGTGCATTAAGATCATTATGAAGGGAAAGTACATCTTGTCTTGACTTTATATTTCGATAAAGTTTGGCATCGTCAGCATATAATTTCATAAATGATGTACAAACATCGCAGATATCATTTATGTATAAAACAAATAATAGTGGTCCAAAAATGGAGCCTTGCGGTACACCTCATGTTACAGGTGAAGGTGATGATACCTGACCTTCTATCATAACTGACTGATACCGACCTTGCAGATAATTTTCTATCCACTGCAATAAGTTACTGCCAAAGCCAAATGTTTTAAGCTTGTGAACTATCAGGTCGTGCGGTACAGAATCAAAAGCTTTAGCAAAGTCAATTTTGACTTCCAGTCTAAATTTCTACTGATATCAGAATATGTAAATCAATTAGTTGTGTGGTAGTGGAGCGATGTTTCATAAAACCATGTTGAGCCGAATTAATTTGTGGACTGACAACCGGATAAATGTGATTGAATACAAGTCGTTCCATAACTTTACTCACACTGTTGAGAAGTGATATTGGTCTGTAATTATCAACTTTGCATTTCTTGCCTTTTTTGTGAATTGGTACAGCATTTGAATACTTCCACTCTTCGGGTAATGTACAAGTTGACATACTGAGGTTAAACAGTGTGGTTAGAGAGGGGGCTAATTCATCGGCACACTCTCTCAACACTTTTAGGGGTATGTCATCGGGACCAGAGCCTTTGTTAACATCTAACCCTTTCAGTACATTGATTACATCAATTTCAGAAAAAAACTATATTAGCAAGCATGTTGTCTGCCTTCACTGAAACAGCAGATAGAGCAATTCCTGTTTTTAGAGTGAAAGTAATCATTAAACATTTTTGCTTTATCAGCGGCGTCAGTGACATCGTTTTGGCCATCAGATACCACTGCAGGTATCTGGCGAGAATTGGTGTTCAGACGACAAAATGTCCAGAAGCGCTTAGCATTATTCTTCAGTGATAAGGCTAGATCAGACATAAAACTGTTACGTTTATCTCTGAGCATTAGTTTTAATTTGTTTCGCAAACGTTTAAATTTTTTCCACATCTGTACATTGTTTGTTCGTTTGGCTGCAGCCCAAGCAGTGTGTTTACAGTTATGCATGTGTCGTACTTCACCATCCATCCATGGAATGTTGGGCCAGCGTCGCGGACGTTGGACCAACAACCCTAAGACCGCTAAGGGCGACTAAAGTCGTTCTTAATCTATTTAATTAACAGTTAAAATCACAGTTATTGGCTATGAAATGTGTGTTTAAACATCAAGATTAGCAAATTTTGTGTTTCAAATAATACAAACATGGGTCATTTTCACTCAATTGAAGTTGTGGGTCGCGTTTGCAAGACACAACTTCAAGTGGGTGAAAATTTAATTCATTAGCAGTTTACCGGCTAAAATAACTTTGGGTTACTGTATTGAGTTTGCTAAACGTGTATCCTCAGGAAGTTCTCCTGGCCTAGTTTAGCCTATATGTGCACAAATGTGCCCTGAAACCTTATTCATTTCATAATATGTTTTAATTATGAATACAATTTGTGCTAAATTAAAATGACAGAGCGGAATGATGAATGTAACTAGAATACCATAAACTGTGTAATAATTGGACGTAGTTTCACACAATCAATAAATTGGTCCGAAGCCGAGTACGCTACCTCTCGGTGACGGAGGCTCCCCACTATACCCCCAGCAAACGCGGGGCAATAACCCAATGTTGGATTAATGCCAGCCTCGCAAACGGTGTGTTGTGTTTCTGGGCTGTGTGGGCTGGGGAGCATCATTTTGCTTCTTTGAGATCTGAATCAGCCTACCAGAGTGGGTTCGAACCCGCATTTCACGTTGTATTGCATATGATATGTGAAATATGGAAGGTTTTTTTCAGCACTCTGTTTTTTTGTGCTACATTTCAGGGTGGTGCTGCATGGTGTCGGTCTATTCGTAAGTAGGCCTACTTCAAGTTTTAATCAACTGCGACAATAGCATCGTAAAATACAATCGGACCACAGGTCACTGTTATAAACAACCGGAATAATTAATTAAATCTAGTCAGCGTATGAGCCACTGTGCTCAGAAACCAATCCCTACGCTTTATATATGGTTAGTATATAGTAGATAGTCAATAAAAACTATATGGTGTAATTATAGTGTTTTTTCTTTATAGGCCCCTAATACACACATTTGAATGGGTTCCCAACGTATTTTGTTTGCTGGTATCCACCATTTAGGCTCACATGTCAAATATAGCCCCGCATAGCATAATGTTTTTAATCCATTTCATTAGACGAATGATTATATTTCTGTGTGTGACTGATATTCATGATGGTACTTGTTTGGATTTATAGAGGTAATTTGGCACTTAGTGACATAGCCTCATGTCATGAGTAAAGTAGACGATTTGAAACGTGACGACGGAAATATTCACGTTATACCAACTGAGCTGCTCAGCCGACAACCCGCAAACTCCATACATTCATCCAGCGCTGGTTCTATGTTGGGCCTGTATCGCCGACGGTGGCACAATATTGAACCAACATCGTTTGAGTTTATAGTGAGTGCACAGGCCGACATCATAAACACGTCTGCTAGCCCTGTGATCACCGACTCCGTATGTCTCAATAAATATGTTAACCCAATGTTTGTTCAATATTGGACCAGCGTCGCAGTTGGTGGGCCAACTTTGAGCCAACATTGAATTGCTGATACTATTCCGTTGATTTTTCGTTGATTTTTCGTGTCGCTTTTTAAATTGTATAATTATTCACTCTTTCAGCGCGTGGACCGACCTAAGACGTCTGAAATCGATTCCCGCACTGAAAGAATAAAATATTTATAATGGCCGTAGACCATAACATACATATTCAAAAGACGCGAAAAGAGCTAACTAAGACATTTATGACGTTCTCAAATTAAAAAAACCCTCTGGTCTCCAACAATAATTCAGCGTTGTAAGTGTTAAAATGACCCGCGGATTCTGCGTCTTCCACATGCCAAAAGCAACAGGGGTAAATTGGCAATAGCCCCAGTGGCCGAAACAAGTTTCAGCCACAGATTAACCGCGTACAAAATCGTGGGACTTTTCTTTGGACTGTCATATCGGAAAATATCGGGGAGTAATCAGGTCAAAATAGGTTTTTCAGAATCAGTAACATTTCAGTTCTATGCCCGCATGCTCAGCTCAGAGGTCGCACAGTCATTAAAAAGTCATGGACATTTTTCGGACCTTGGGGTCGGGATCGCTCTCAGTCACCGCCATATTGGATTTTTCGGGTAAAGCAAATATATCCATCCACGGCCTCAGAGAGGACGGCACGGCAAAATTGGCAATATAGTTGGTTCAATAATGCTAAAAGTTTCGCAAACAGTAATCAGTGATTATAAATTTTAAATCGATATTCTCCAAAAAAGAAATATATAGTTATAATTTCGAATTCAATCACTTTCAATACCCCACTCGGATTTCAGAAAAGTACAAGTCCATGCCAATATGACTATATTACTCTTTGCATTTTGTCTCTTCCAATATCGAAGATTGTCCTCTCGAAATAATGATAACACTTGATAATTCTCGTTATTGCTTCCTGTTTTCTAACCCGCTAAGATCTAAATCATCAATTATCACCCCGATCCACAACTTGAAGTGAATGATAAATAGGCAGAGCTGTTAAATGTCATTCCAAACGCGTGCGAATCAAGCTCACTTAACACTTTAAACTTTACAGCGTGGGGATCGACTTTAGACGTCAGAATCTGACGTCTAAGGTTGATTCTCGCGCTGAAAGAGTAAGCTATTTGCCGTAGACCCATAACATAGGTATTCAAATGAAGCGGAAAGAGATAACTAAAACATTTACATGAATTTCAAATTGAAAATAAGCATTGATTTTGGTCTCCATGTTTTATACAAAAATATTTGAGCGTTATAAGGGTTAACCCAAGTTGCATATACACCACATAGCTTACTTTGAATAAATTCGACTATATAGCTGAGGACAGAATTAGATGTAGCGCATGCTTTTCGCCAATTTATCAGTAAATTACCATTCAATTTTCGTAATATTTTGCAGATCAAAATACATTGATTATTTCAAAAGATTGACACGTAGGCCTGATAAAATTATGTTAAATCCCAGTTAATTCAAAGGGTTATACATTGACGTCATGCTTCTCATTTTACTCCATATCAAATGGTATAATTTTCGAAATTTTAAATATAATTTCGCAAAGTTTTTAAGGATGTTGTGCTTTTAATAGAAAATAGTCCTTGCAAAATTTCAGGAAAATCGGTTGATAATTGACTGAGAAATCAAAGAAAACATCCGCTACTGGAATTCTGTCTTCAGTTGTAATAAAATAATATTATAATCCATCATATTAAGAATACGAACTGACCTTTACTTGTTCAACCCTTTAAGTCCTCACGATGCTTTAAAGCATCATTTTACATCCCTGAAAACAGACTTGATTTTCCTAGAACTAAGGGTTTTAGAATGAAAATTTCCATGAAACTGGTTAATACCAATACATGACAATTTTCTTTAATTTTTAAACTACATCAAAACCATCTTCATCCACTACAAGTCGAGAATTGCGACATCAATTCGCTGCTTTTGTAGTGGATGAAGATGACAATGAGAAATTCAGTCTTGAGAGGGTTAAATAAAATAATCATCATTCCTGTGTGGCTGGGTGATCCCAAGCTGAATGGATATGAGCAAATATATGTGTGTTTGTAGGAGCTTTACGCAGCTTTTGTATAATTACAAACTGAACTGGGCCATGATAATCTCCTGAAAACTGAATACCAGATGAACCATATGTACAGGTCTAAAATCATAAAAAAATCGGTGATTTTATTTTGGCTTCTCAATATGACCATAATTATGATGTAAACATGTCCATAGGCTAGAACTGCAAAGGTTTTTAACTTTTTGTGCTGCGTAATTACCAGTTAGGCTAGATATAGAAACGAAATTCCCGTATTTCTTATTTTTGACATGGTTGTCAATAATTAGAAATCAGGAATTTCGTCTCTATATCTAGCCTAACTGGTGATTGCGCAGCACAAAAATTAAAAAACTTTTGCAGTTCTAGTCTATGGACATGTTTACATCATATGGTCATATTATTAATGTAAAATAAAATCACCGATTTTTTTATGATTTTAGACCTCGGCATGTCCCTTTAATATTTCTGTCATCTTTAACTGAAAAGTTACGTCAATGCAAAGAATCAAAGCACTTCACATCTAAAACTAAAAGTAAAAGATATTTAGTAGGCCTACATTGTCTTGTTAGTCTTATTTTAGTTATTTAATTATTCTAGTTGTCGCTCTGATCCGACACATAAAATCAACTGGGTGAAAATTACTCATTATTTGTTCAATTTTAGACCAGACCTGCGTCGTTTGTCCAATAAAAAACTGTTATTTGATTAAATACGATTATATGACCCTCAAAGAGCTGACCCTACATACTTGAGTGATGCAGTACTAGGGTAGAGGGGGGGGGGGTGCTGATGACGCTGGTGTAGGCACTTATACCTGTTGTGAGGAGAGTGATGGTTCAGACACGTGTTCAGTGTTCATTGCGTTCACGGCTCACCTCTCCATGATGTTCACTGCTCATCTCATCATGCTGTTTACGGCGGGGATGCTGATGTTTTGCTGGACAGTGTCAGCAGCGAATGATGCGGGATACGACGCCACCATAGAGGTACCATAACGTAACGTAACGTATCGTAACGTGACGTAACGTAACGTACCGTAACGTGATGTAACGTAACTAATCAGGCGGCTACATGTTATGGGTCAACGTCCATTATAAATATGCGTACTATTACAGCGCGGGGATCAGCAAGCTTTAGATGTCACAATCTGACGTCTACAGACGTCAAATTCTGACATCCAAAGGCGATCCCCGTACTGTACGGGTTGATATTTTATAATGTGAAACGATAAAGCTAAATTGTATTTCATTACGTGAAGGAATAATGCATGTGCAATATTTCAGAATGTGAAGTGATGATACAGATTTCAATTTCATAATGTGTATGTAGTTAGGCCTATAGTTCACATAGTATGATCAGAATGTTTAGTAGCTGTTACAAATAGCCTACATGTCAAAGCATCCACGTGAAACTAGTAAAATTGACCCAGCCTACAGTATAATTAAAATAAAGCTGGCTTAAAAACAGTATTCTTTATTTTTTGACCTTAGTGACATGTTTTATGAAGTTTATGATAGGCCTATTCTTGCGGGCATGCATTAGTGGAGGTCAATCACTTTGACTTCCACATGACCTTGCTTTCCAGCCTGGAAGCTTTGGACATGCTGTGGTGGAAGCCGTTGTTGACAGGATAGAAGCATCATGCATTTTTTCTGATGACAAGCAGTATATGAGAAGACTGGCCTATGTGGAATCCAGTGATGGGACACATCCCAAGACCTACAGGGATGGCTATGACGGCGGTATCTGGCAGGTAGGTAATAAATTCAACGACGGGACACATCCCAAGACCTACAGGGACGGCTATGCCGGCGGAATCTGGCAGGTGGGTAATGAATATCCAGGACATATAGGGACGTCTAAGGCTGCCATTCTACATGTTCTATGTGTCCGGTTGCTGCATGTGAAAAAAATCTCAAGCATTATGTAAATAATTTGGGAACCACCATAAACCGCCTTGTAAAATCCCAAATCCACTTAAAACGACACAATCAGGCTAAAATCATCAAAACATCGGTAATTTCATTTTGGTTTCTTAATATGATCATATTATGATTGATGCTAGCTTATTCTCCAGTTAGGCAAGAAATAGAGACGAAATTCATGTATTTCTCACTTTGGACATGCATGTCCGAAATAAGAAATCAGAAATTTCGTCTCTATGTCTCGCTTAACTGATAAATGGAAAGGAAAATTTTAAAACTTTTGCAGTGCTAATCTATAGACATGTTTACATCATATGGTCATATTAAGAAGCCAAAATAAAATTATTGATTTTTTGATGCCTTTAGCAAAATTGTCTCGCTTTAATTGTATAGTCCTACGCTTTTATTTATCTTTGATGGCAATACAATCCCCAGTTAAGCCTATTAAAAAAATGAAAAAGAAATTATACGTATTAATGACTAAGCCATTCCAATTCCCCGCTTACTAAATTATTTATACACATTACATGTTTTTTTGCACAGAAAGGTTCCAGATTAATTATTTTATTCTACGTGCCTTTCACTTTATTTCGTACACCAAATAAGCTAAAACTACAACATGTGGGTGTTCGTACCGCAATTTCCTCAGAGCACATTACGATGGAGTAGGTCAGAAGTGTCAGCACGAGAGACTACCACCCTTCTGACTTAACACTACACAGGAATTCAATTTAATTATCATAAATTAAGGATCATAAATTAACTCTTTCGCCGCTATTTTAAATTCATTTATTAACCGACAAAAACGCTGCTATAGGGAACGAAAAATGTGTTTAAGCATCAATATTTGCAAATGTTTGTCCTGAAATTAAACAAATGTCGACCCACTAGAAATTGGGTCGCGATATAGAGACACAACACGTGGGTGAAAATTGATATCATTTAATTTAGCGATCCTATGCATTCTGCAGAATTGAAATAGCGATGGAAATCATGATAGAAATCACAATACCTGCTGCTTGGAAATTAAATGAGTGAGTGAGTGAGTGAGTGAGTGAGTGAGTGAGTGAGTGAGTGAGTGAGTGAGTGAGTGAGTGAGTGAGTGAGTGAGTGCGTGAGTGAGTGAGTGAGTGAGTGAGTGAGTGAGTGAGTGAGTGAGTGAGTGAGTGAGTGAGTGAGTGAGTGAGTGAGTGAGTGAGTGAGTGAGTGAGTGAGTGAGTGAGTGAGTGAGTGAGTGAGTGAGTGAGTGAGTGAGTGAATAATTTACTAGTTACACATAAATTCGTGATGATACTTTTATTGTCCCATCATTCTTGTGCGGCTAGGTAATCTATATTACCACTTGAATTTGATAATAAAACAGGTAACTACTTGAAGCAGATGGCCACTTACGTTAGATCACCAATAAATATCAAACAGTTGATGGAATCATAAAACGGTAACACGTCTGTTGCTGATTCAACAATTGTAATCGTTTACAAACGACGTTTATCAACATCTATAAAAAAGATATGGTAGACATCAGGTGCTCTAAGGGTTAAACACAGAAATAATACTATCATCGACATCAAAGCTCTGAAAGTTAAACACAGAAATAACACTATTGACGACATCAGTGCTCTAAGGGTTAATCACAGAAATAACACTATTGTCGACATCAGTGCTCTAAGGGTTAAAACACAAGAAATAACACTACGGTCGGCATCAGCGCTCTAATGGTTAAAACACAGAAATAACACTATTGTCGACATCAGTGCTCTAAGGGTTAAAACACAGAAATAGCACTTTTGTCGACATCAGTGCTCTAAGGGTTAAACACAGTAATAACACTATTGTCGACATCTGTGCTCTAAGGGTTAAAACACAGAAATAACACTATGGTCGACATCAGTGCTCCAAGGGTTAAAACACAGAAATAACACTATAGTCGACATCAGTGCTCTAAGGGGTAAAACACAGAAATAACACTATGGTCGACATCAGTGCTCTAAGGGTTAAAACACAGAAATAAAACTTTTGTCGACATCAGTGCTCTAAGGGTTAAACACAGAAATAACACTGGTCGCCATCAGTGCTCCAAGGGTTAAAACACAAAATAACACTATTGAGGACATCAGTGATCTAAGAGTTAAAACAAGAAATAAGACTATGGTCGACATTAGTGCTCTAAGGGTTAAACACAGAAATAACACTATTGTCAACATCAGTGCCTTAAGGGCTAAACACAGAAATAACACTGGTCGCCATCAGTGCTCCAAGGGTTAAAACACAGAAATAACACTATTATCGACATCAGTGCTCTAAGGGTTAAAATACGGAAATAACACTGGTCGCCATCAGTGCTCCAAGGGTTAAAACACAAAATAACACTATTGAGGACATCAGTGATCTAAGAGTTAAAACACAGAAATAACACTATGGTCGACATCAGTGCTCCAAGGGGTAAAACACAGAAATAACACTATGGTCGACATCAGTGCTCTAAGGGTTAAACACAGAAATAACACTATGGTCGACATCAGTGCTCTAAGGGTTAAAACACAGAAATAGCACTATGGTCGACATCAGTGCTCTAAGGGTTAAAACACAGAAATAACACTATAGTCGACATCTAAGTCGATCTAAGGGTTAAACACAGAAATAACACTATAGTTGACATGAGTGCTCTAATGGATAAAACACAGAAATAACACTCTATTCGACATCAGTGCTCCAAGGGTTAAAACACATAAATAACACTATGGTCGACATCAGTGCTCTAAGGGTTAAAACACAGAAATAACACTATGGTCGACATCAGTGCTCTAAGGGTTAAAACACAGAAATAACACTATAGTCGACATCAGTGCTCTAAGGGGTAAAACACAGAAATAACACTATGGTCGACATCAATGCTCTACGGGTTGAAACACAGAAATAACACTTTTGAGGACATAAGTGCTCTAAGAGTTAAAACACAGAAATAACACTATTGTCGACATCAGTGCTCTAAGAGTTAAAACACAGAAATAACACTATTGTCGACATCAGTGCTCTAAGGGTTCAAACACAGAAATAACACTATGGTCGACATCAGTGCTCCAAGGGTTAAAACACAGAAATAACACTATTGACGACATCAGTGATCTAAGGGTTAAACACAGAAATAACACTATAGTTGACATCAGTGCTCTAATGGATAAAACACAGAAATAACACTATAGTCGACATCAGTGCTCCAAGGGTTAAAACACAGAAATACCACTATTGTCGACATCAGTGCTCTAAGAGTTAAACACAGAAATAACACTATGGTTGACATCAGTGCGCTAAGGGATAAAACACAGAAATAACACTATTGACGACATCAGTGCTCTAAGGGTTAAACACAGAAATAACACTATTGTCGACATCAGTGCTGTAAGGGTTAAAACACAGAAATAACACTATAGTCGACATCAGTGCTCCAAGGGTTAAAACACAGAAATAACACTATAGTCGACATCAGTGCTCTAAGGGTTAAAACACAGAAATAACACTATAGTCGACATCAGTGCTCTAAGGGATAAAACACAGAAATAACACTATAGTCGACATCAGTGCTCCAAGGGTTAGAACACAGAAATAACACTATTATCGACATCATTGCTGTAAGGGTTAAACACAGAAATAACACTATGGTCGACATCAGTGCTCTAAGTGTTGAAACACAGAAATAACACTATGGTCGACATCAGTGCTCTAAGGGTTGAAACACAGAAATAACACTATAATCGACATCAGTGCTCTAAGGGTTAAAACACAGAAATAACACTTTTGAGGACATCAATGCTCAACGGGTTAAAACACAGAAATAACACCTTTGAGGACATCAGTGCTCCAAGAGTTAAAACACAGAAATAACATTTTTGTCGACATCATTGATCTAAGAGTAAATACACAGAAATAACACTATTGTCGACATCAGTGCTCTAAGGGTTCAAACACAGAAATAACACTGGTCGCCATCAGTGCTCTAAGGGTTAAAACACAGAAATAACACTATTGACGACATCAGTGCTCTAAGGGTTAAAACACAGAAATAACACTACGGTCGACATCAGTGCTCCAAGGGTTAAAACACAGAAATAACACTTTTATCGACATCAGTGCTCTAAGGGTTAAACACAGAAATAACACTATGGTCAACATCAGTGCTCTAAGGGTTAAAACACAGAAATAACACTATGGTCGACATCAGTGCTCTAAGGGGTAAAACACAGAAATAACACTATTTTCGACATCAGTGCTCTAAGGGTTAAAACACAGAAATAACACTTTTGTCTACATCAGTGCTGTAAGGGTTAAAACACAGAAATAACACTATAGTCGACATCAGCGCTCTAACGGTTAAAACACAGAAATATCACTATTGTCGACATCAGTGCTCTAAGGGTTAAAACACAGAAATAACACTTTTGTCGACATCAGCGCTCTAAGGGTTAAAACACAGAAATAACACTCTTGTCGACATCAGTGCTCTAAGGGTTAAAACACAGAAATAACACTATTATCGACATCAGTGCTCTAAGGGTTAAACACAGAAATAACATTATGGTCGACATCAGTGCTCCAAGGCTTAAAACACAGAAATAACACTATGGTCGACAACAGTGCTCTAGTGGTTAAACACAGAAATAACACTATGGTCGACATCAGAGCTCTAAGGGTTGAAACACAGAAATAACACTATGGTCGACATCAGTGCTCTAAGGGTTAAAACACAGAAATAACACTATGGTCGACATCAGAGCTCTAAGGGGTAAACACAGAAATAACACTACAGTCGACATCAGTGCTCTAAGGGTTAAACACAGAAATAACACTATGGTCGTCATCAGTGATCTAAGGGTTAAACACAGAAATAACACTATAGTCGCCATCGGTGCTCTAAGAGTTAAAACACAGAAATAACACTATGGTCGACATCAGTGCTCTAAGGGTTAAAACACAAAAATAGCACTTTTGTCGACATCAGCGCTCTAAGGGTTAAAACACGGAAATAACACTATTATCAACATCAGTGCCCCAAGGGTTAAAACAAAGAAATAACACTATTGTCGACATCAGTGCTCCAACGGTTAAAACACAGAAATAACGCTATTGTCGACATCTGTGCTCTAAGGGTTAAAATACGGAAATAACACTATGGTCGACATCAGTGCTCCAATGGTTAAAACAAAGAAATAACACTATTGTCGACATCTGTGCTCTAAGGGTTAAAATACGGAAATAACACTATAGTCGCCATTGAAACCACAAATAATTTTGACAATCTAAATTTTAGTGGCTCTGAGAACGTCAATTCACCGAATTCAGATTTCGCTCCCACACAGCACAGTAGTCCAATTCCCCCCTTTAGGCCTAAAAACCGTCAAAGAAACTGGCGTACTTTATTAATAAATTGCAGAAGCCTAAAGGGGAAAGTAGCAAATTTTCTAGCATCTGTAAATTACTACCAACCTGATTGTATCCTCGGCACTGAATCTTGGCTTGACAAGGATTCCACTACCAGTGAAATTTTCCCTCCTGAATACCAAGTTTTGCGTAAAGATCGAAATTCGAAAGCCCGAGAAGGAGGAGTCTTTATTGCTGTCAGAAAACATTATGACATGACCCTCCTCCCTGATTTAGAAACCAGCTGTGAAATTTTATGGGCTAAAGTTCAGATATCGAAATCTTTAGACCTCATGCCAAAAAATTCAAATCAGACCATTGTCCTGGGAGGTGATTTTAACCTGCCTGGTATTGACTGGGACAATGGAGTAGTAAATCCTAAAGCAGCAAACAAATCACAACGCGAGCTGCTTTTGTCAAGCCTAGATACACATGCCTTAGCCCAAATTCATAAAGAACCAACTAGAGAAGAAAATATTTTGGACCTCCTGATCACAAATAAACCTGGTTTGATAAAATCTTCTCATAGTGTACCTGGAATCTCGGATCACTGTGCTGTTGTGACCGAACTGGATATTGACCCACCCTACCGTCGTACAAAACCCCGCCCAGTGCCTCAGTTCAAAAAGGCTAATTGGGAAGCTATCAGGCAACAAATTAGGAGCTGCTGGACCTCCTTTTCAGAAAACAGTCCCAGCTGTTCTGTTAATGAAAATTGGTTGAAACTTAGATCCATCCTAAATCAATGCCTGAACAAATTTATACCAACTAAAATGACGTCCCCTCGGGGAAATCTACCTTGGCTATCCAAATCACTCCTTGCATCTATTCGGAAAAAGCATCTTTATATAGCAGAGCCAAGCGTACAAATAAAGCTGACATTTGGGCAAAATATAAATTATGTAAACGGCAGACCCAGCGTGCCATCAGGTCTGCCAGGTGGTCTTTTTTGAAAAACAAACTTTCTGAATCTTTAGAACAAAAAAATTCAAAACCTCTCTGGCGGTATATTAAATCTAAACGCCAGGATGGAAATGGTGTCTCTCCCTTGAAGGAAAACGGTCAGCTGCATTCAGATAGCAGACGTAAGGCCGAAATACTAAACAACCAATTTTGCTCAGTTTTTACCTCGGAAGACACCACGAATATACCTAAATTAACAGGACCACCGAATACTGAAATGCCTAAATTCGAAATTACCGTTCAAGGTGTCACTAAATTACTTGAGGGTTTAAACGGCGGAAAGGCATCTGGACCGGACGAACTCCCGAACTTAATTCTGAAGAATGCTGCCAAAGAAATATCTCCCTTTCTTAAAATTATTTTCGACCAATCTCTACAGACGGGCAAATTACAAGATGACTGGGTAGAGGCTAATGTTGCCCCAGTCTTCAAAAAAGGGGATCGGCACTCTCCGGCAAACTACAGGCCGATATCCCTCACATGTGTTCGTGCCAAATTACTCGAACACATCATTTGTAAACAAATTATGTCCCATTTTTCGGAAAACAAAATTTTAACACCTGTGCAGCATGGCTTTCGATCAAAACACTCATGCGAAAGCCAGCTTTTGATTACAACTGATGAATTTATTCAAAATTTTGAAAGCAAGACACAAACAGATGTTGTTGTCTTGGATTTTAGTAAGGCCTTTGATGTTGTCCCCCACCAACGCCTCTTGCACAAACTTGACCACTATGGAATTCGGGGAACAACTCTTAATTGGATGCAAAATTTTCTGACCAATAGAACCCAAAAAGTAGTAGTTGATGGCAGCTCTTCAGAATCAGCTCGCGTGAGGTCCGGTGTGCCCCAGGGTACTGTTCTCGGACCCTACTCTTTTTGACCTATATTAATGACCTCCCTTCCACGGTCTCCTCGCAGGTTCGTCTCTTTGCAGATGACTGCCTCCTGTATCGCCCGATAAAATGTCGAGCAGATCAGGAGCAGCTGCAGAGAGACCTATCTGCGTTACAGGACTGGGCAGATCGATGGGGGATGTGTTTCAACCCCTCGAAATGCTCGGTCCTGAGGGTGTCCAGGCCGAAATAAAAAAACCTGGAATTTGAGTACACCCTTAAAGGTGAAACACTAGCGAACGTTTCATCAACACCATATCTTGGTGTTTGCCTTAGTGAGACCCTGGAATGGGAGGCCCACATTAACAAAATTACAAGTAAAGCAAATTCCACTCTGGGCTTCCTTCGGAGGAACCTGAAGGCATGTCCCCCTAAACTAAGGGAGACTGCCTATTTCTCCCTGGTCAGATCGTCTTTAGAATACTCTTCAGCAGTTTGGGACCCCTTTAGACAAAAAGATATTGATAAATTAGAAAAAATTCAAAGATCAGCAGCAAGATTTGTCACCCAAAATTATAGACAAACAGCCAGTGTGACATCTCTCATTCAGAACCTGGGCTGGACTGACTTGAAAACAAGACGTAAACATTCTAGACTTGTAAGCATGTTCAAAATTTTAAATGAGCTAGTCGAAATTCCTATCAATGACCGTTTAATCCCAGCGGACAGAAGAACACGTGGTGGGCACAATCAGGCCTATAAACATCTTAGAGCGAACACCACACTGGGACAAAATTCTTTTTGGCATCGAACTATCCCTGATTGGAATTCTCTTCCGGCAGCTGCCATAGAATCAAAAACTGTGGCAGCGTTCAAGAGTCAACTGGTTGACTAAATCCACCAGCCCTTTCCCCCCTCCAGCCTGATACTCCAAATAGGAGGTGCTGCTGGATATGATTTCAAAGATTTCAAAGATTCAAAGTGCTCTAAGGGTTAAAACACAGAAATAACACTATAATCAACATCAGTGCTCTAAGGGGTAAAACACAAAAATAACACTATTGTCGACATCAGTGCTCTAAGGGTTAAAACACAGAAATAACACTGGTCGCCATTAGTGCTCCAAGGGTTAAACACAGAAATAACACTATTGTCGACATCAGTGCTCTAAGGGTTCAAACACAGAAATAACACTGGTCGCCATCATTGCTCCAAGGGGTAAACACAGAAATAACACTATTGTCGACATCAGTGCTCCAAGGGTTAAAACACAGAAATAACACTATTGACGACATCAGTGCTCTAAGGGGTAAAACACAGAAATAACACTACGGTCGACATCAGTACTGTAAGGGTTCAAACACAGAAATAACACTGGTCGCTATCAGTGCTCTAAGGGTTAAAACACAGAAATAACACTATGGTCGACATCAGTGCTCTAAGGGTTAAAACACAGAAATAACACTATGGTCGACATCGGTGCTCTAAGGGTTAAAACACAGAAATAGCACTATTGTCGACATCAGTGCTCTAAGGGTTAAAACACAGAAATAACACTGGTCGCCATCAGTGCTCTAAGGGTTAAAACACAGAAATAACACTATTGTCGACATCAGTGCTCTAAGGGTTAAAACATAGAAAAAGCACTATGGTCGACATCAGAGCTCTAAGGGTTAAAACACAAAAGTAACACCGTGTACCAGTATAGTAACGTTATATTCCACAGTGATGATTGTAATGTATCCTAGATTGATGAGTAGGTGCTTAGAGGGCCACCAGGGGGCAGGGGCTGGAGCATTTTTGAAATGAATAATTTCAGGCAGACTCTACTTCAAGAACTGGTCTATTTAACAATGTAATAAAATTTGAAATTTTCAGCGCGCCAAGGAGCCGGGTCAAAATAAATATTTTGTCCGTGACAAAAACTCCAGCCCCCCCTCTGGAAATTGAATGGTGGCCCCCTTAACCATTTCAGTGTGGGGACCGACTATATACGTCAGAATCTGACGTCCCAAGTCGATTCACGCACTGAAAGAGTAAAATATTCCCAATGGTCGTAAACCTATAAACCTATAGGTATTCAACTGAAGCAGAAATAGCTAACCGAGACATTTAGGATTATTTCAAATTAAAATAAACCTTTGGTATCCATGATAGTTTATATATAAATATTTCAGCGTTTTGAGGGTTTTAACGAAGATAAAGGCATTTGTTTGTTTCGTCCTGGTACACTTTTTGCGACGCTGGTCCAACATTAAACCAACACTAGTTCAACGTCTCGTGAGGATGATATGATTGGAATATTTTCCAGATGGCCGAGGACATGTTTAAGGAGACACAGACATTTGAGGCAAGCCTAACCCTGAAGACCTTCATCTCCGAGGTAGCGACGCATTTTGAGATCCAGTGGTCATCAGTGACGTGGAGTGACCTTAGAAAACCCCTCTACTCCTGTCTGGCTGCCTTCCTTTACACAGAGTATCAGGCAGCCAGCAAAGAAATACCAAGATCTGTTCAGGTGAAATGATTAGTTATTAAAACACACCACTAGTCCACTACATTATTTTCTTTGTCCGACCACTACATTCTAAGCCGGGAATGGAGAGTTATTGTTGCCCAAGTAAAGACCAATTATCATGGTAGGCAAATGGTATTTTAATCAGTCAGGTGTGACCGAGCTGTTGATTATGAGGGATCCTCATTTTGGTCGGATGTGTTTTAAATCTGTTAAAACCCACGGAACTATACATTCTTAGCTGTGAATAAAGGCTTTGGCCTTCGGCCTCGACCCTTTTCACAACTAAGAATGTAGAGTTCCTCGGGCTTTATCCTATACTAAGGGTATAAGTTTCCATTTTTACCTCCAGGAAGTTTATATTTTTGGCCTTGTTGGTTGGTCCGACTGTCTGTCTGTATATCTATCTGGCGGAGTACTTGAAACGTAATCAGCGGATTTTCATGAAACTTTCACAAAAGGTGTGTTTCGGGCCAAGGAACAATCGATCAATTTTGAATTTTTTTGACTATTTTTCGTTGTCAGGGAAATTCAATTTTTTATGAATTATTACTTCCGCCAGAGGGGTATGTTTTTAGTCTTGTTGATTTGTCTGTCCCCCTGATTACCCAAAAAGTAATCAGCGGTTTTGCATTAAATTTTCATCAGAGGTGTGTTTTCGGCCGGGGAACAATCGATTATTTTCGGGATGATCCGGATTACTATCCAGATGCAGGATCCGCATTACGATCGAATCACATGGATTGGCAGTAAAACAATTTTGATCTAACTGTTTAGAAGACTATTTTATGACGTCATAGTCTCACAACTATTGTGTATAGTTACTAGACATATACCTTAAAGAGTGAATGAAATAGGTTGAATATATGATGTCATAATTTTCATCTAGAGTGAAAGTTTACTATATACCCACTTATTGAATGAATGCAATACCACTAGTACGGCTATAGGTTATACAATCATTACGACCATTAATTTCGGTGGAGGTCTGCAGTCTCTGACTGACTAACTGACTGTATTTTAAGTGTTTTTATCTCCTCGTCTTGTCTTATGTTTGCCAATTGTTATTCAGGTCAAATTACACTCCTAACCATGCTGTTTATGTGTTTACTCTACAGGACCAGGCGGATTTCTACACACAATATTACAGGAAGAATGGCAGTGCGGAATACTTCACTACATCTGTGGCTCGACTTGAGAAAGGTAACGGATAAATAATATACGTTTATATGAGGCATAGGTGTATAAAAAATGATTACAATACCTATTTTATCATGTCGAATACAATTTTTTTGATAAATTCGCGGTTTAAAGGTTAAAACTTTTGGTTACTCAGTCGCTATTATTTGCGTTAAAAGCTGCACAATACTATTTTATTATCAAAGCGAGCCCAGAACAAAATAATTATTGCTAGTACGGATACAATTATATGTCCTTTGAATTAAAAAATAATACATAGGGCCTAAACATGGATGCACAAATATACAAATTTATTACACGCCCAATACAATTTCATTCCTCCATTATGTATCCATTATATTTCAAAGAAAAAATACGTACATTTACACATATAAAACAATTAAAATATACATATATACAGTAGATACGAAATCACATGAATTATATAAATTATTCAAGTTGTGAGAGTAACAGGAGACCAGACCTGATGTTTGTTTGACCTTACTTTGACCTCTAATGTATGATTATCAGGTTGTGAGAGTAACAGGGGACCAGACATGGTGTTTGTTTTGGACGAATCTGGCAGTATAGGTCCGGTGAATTTCGGAAAGATGCTTGACTTTGTGAAGAGTGTGGTGTCGGCTTATGACGTAGCTTCAAACAGGACCAGGATCGGTCTGCTCACCTACTCAGAATCTGTCACTGTACATTTTTATCTTAATCACTACACAAGTAAATCTAGCGTCATCAACGCCATTGACAGAATCGCCTACAAAGTAAGTAGCTGGGGAGCCTGGGCCCCACTAAAAAGATTATCTTCACTTGTGCTCATTTCGATCAGAAAATTTAAGATGCTCCTAAACCTATAAATTTACGTACAATGTTTGAGTTTAATATTAACCCTGAAGATATAATGTCATAATGTTGGGAACTAGATAAAACACTTTCATCACCTGTAATGTAGACAATATGATTAAAAAGTTGTGTTAAACATCTTCCATATTAAAATGACGTCTCCCATTTTATTATGAGATATTTCTAGCTGATGTTTTGAGTATTTGTCATTATTCACCTATTATCGTCCATCATTTAGGAATGTTCTTTATAGATTTACAAGCCTGTGCACAGGACAGATTTATTTATTCAACGTGGTGCTGAAGAAATGCTTTTAAAATTTTATGGTGAATGATGCTGTATTGAAGTATATATATTAAAAAGAACAGAAATTAGGACACAATAAAAAAACTCTATTAAAGTCAGTTAGACTATCAGATGAAGCTAATTCCTGAATAGAATATATTTAAATTATTATTCATGTTTATCTATATTTAGGTGTAAAACTTTGTAAATTTAATGTTCTTCACAACCGATCCAACTCCCAACATTATGATAGGCCCCACCATACCTTCAGTTGTAATATTAAATCCAAACATTTTACGCGAATGTATAGCTTTATCTTTTATAAATAAAAAAATCTAAAGAATGATATTATCTTAAGTTTCTATTATCTCCATTAAAAAAGATCAGACACATCTTAACATTGCCAAAATAAATGAGATGTGAAGATGACATCTATCCGAAGATTTTCAGTTGGACTGGCACCTGACCTACACTAATTTAAAGACCTACATACTTAATGCAGTCTGTTTGTGCAATCGGACAGACAAATGACCAAAATAAAATATTTTGTCGACAATTATATCTTGGGGAGTCTCTGTGGTGTACACAGGTTCCCATTTTGATTAAATGTGTCTGATTAAAGGGACATGCCCAGGTCTAAAATCATTTAAAAATCTGTGATTTTATTTTGGCTTCTTAATATGACCATATGATGTAAACATGTCCATAGACTAGAACAGCAAAAGTTTTTTAATTTTTGTGCTGCGCACTTACCAGTTAGGCTAGATATAGAGACGAAATTCCCATATTTCCTATTTTTGACATGGTTGTCAATAATTAGAAATCAGGAATTTCATCTCTATATCTAGCCTAACTGGTAAATGCGCAGCACAAAAATTAAAAAAAATTGCAATTCTAGTCTATGGACATGTTTACATCATATGTTCATATTATTAGGCTAAAATACAATAATTTTTTTGATGATTTTAGACCTGGGCATGTCACTTTAATTAGTACTAGATAGTGCTAGGCGCTCTATATATTTATATATTTCCAGGGAGGTGGCACACGTACAGATCTTGCTCTAGACGTGATGAATGAGGTATGTTTCACGGTGGCTAAGGGGGCTCGTCCAAAGTCAGAAGGCAGGCCCAGGGTGGCCATAGTGGTGACTGACGGGCAATCTGCCGTACCGGAAGCTACCGTGGTCTCAGCGAAGAAGGCACATAATGCTGACATCACCATGTATGCTGTGGGAATAGGTGATGTGGACACCAAGGTAATAAACATAATGCTGGTGATCCGTATTCAAATCATTATTTACCTCCATATAACCTGATTAGAAAATCTCCTCATATAACAGGCTGACTCATTTTCAGTTAATGACTCAATATATTATTTCTTCTTCTTCTTCTTCTTATTGAACATGATATAATATAATTTTTGTTCATTACATAGGAATTAGCTTGACCAACTACCGTACCAGTCTGCTTACATCTTTATCTGCTCAATTATTTGGCTGTTTATTCAATAGGAATTAGCTTTAATGGCTACCTTATCAGTCTGCCTACATCTGTATCTGCTCAATTATTTGTCTATTTATTCTATAGGAATTAGCTTTAATAGCTACCGTGCCAGTCTGCCTACATCTGTATATGCTCAATTATTTGTCTGTTTATTCCATAGGAATTAGCTTTAATAGCTACCATGCCAGTCTGCCTACATCTGTATCTGCTCAATTATTTGTCTGTTTATTCCATAGGAATTAGCTTTAATAGCTACCGTGCCAGTCTGCCTACATCTGTATCTGCTCAATTATTTGTCTATTTATTCCATAGGAATTAGCTTTAATAGCTACCGTGCCAGTCTGCCTACATCTGTATCTGCTCAATTATTTGTCTGTTTATTCCATAGGAATTAGCTTTAATAGCTACCGTGCCAGTCTGCCTACATCTGTATCTGCTCAATTATTTGTCTGTTTATTCCATAGGAATTAGCTTTAATAGCTACCGTGCCAGTCTGCATACATCTGTATCTGCTCAATTATTTGTCTGTTTATGCCATAGGAATTAGCTTTAATAGCTACCGTACCAGTCTGCTTACATCTTTATCTTCTCAGTGGTTTCTTCGAAATAGGCGACCTGACATCACAAATAGAGAAACGAACCTGTCAAGGTAAGGTCGTATTTTTATTTACTCTGTTTTTTTTATATCTATATGTATATATTTATATTTAAATCAGCTCAGTGGCTTAATCCCTCAAACACTGATGTTGACTATAGTGGTATTCCTGTCTAGTTTATGCTCGCTCAGTGTGTACTGCAACCTGGAATGCCTTAAATCTGTGAAACTCTTACGATACGACTTAATTTTACAAACCTGATCATTTTTCGGTCACTCGAAGCTGAGGATCGCAATAGCGAGACACAACTTCTAATGACTGAATTTTTTTGATAAATATCCGTATGCTTACTCTTTTAATTTCAATTAAAAGTAAAAGTTGAGCTGACACTTTGCTATACAAAAGTTTTATTTTTCCAAGTTAAAGTTAAGCAACTTAAACCATACTACAATATAAACTTTTTTAATGTGTTGTCTATACAGCTCACTACATTTCAATTCTGAATTTCTTGTATTGCTTGTTACAGCTCCATTGGTTTTCCAGCCCCAGAACTTTACGATAAGTGACACAATCAAACCTGGAGAAACACAAAACTGTCAGATTAAAGTCCCATCTACAGGAATTACGGTTCAGGTGAGTCAGATTCTGATATATCTTGTTCATTCAACCGAGAAGGTTGTCAGAAATAAAACCTAACTTTCCCTGCACTTTCTACCAAAACTATGGCGGGAGTTTCAGAAATTGTCAAATGCTGCCAAGCCCTGTAACTGACTGGTCCTGGCGACCGGCCAACACCTGGAGTTGGCAACCTGCCCTTATTCATAGACCACCTTAATACCTGAGAGTAACAGGAGACCAGACATGATGTTTGTTTGATCCTTCTGTTTATATGACTCTGAGCTGAGTGAGAGGGCTGACATCGATTCTAAACTTGTTCCTCTCAAGCCATTTTGTGAAATATTGGTAGCGCTATTTCCAACCAATTGGCAAAAACCTTGAAATACTATATTTTTTTACAAAATGTTCAGGATTCTTGCCAATTAAAGTCCTAGTAAATAGTGCTTGAGAAATTCATAAAAATTGGCTGCTAATTATTGAGAAAACAGCGAAAAGCTAGGTTTCAAAGATTTTGGACAATCTCCACTGTCGAACGAACTATAATTGTGTGACAACAGTTTTTAATACAGATATTTTCCTGTTGTTTTCAAATACTCAGTACCGCCCTCATTGGATAAATATATCTAACCATTTGCAGTCAATATTATTTGTGTTTAATATTGTTTGATATCTTCTCACTCTCAACTCAAGCTGCGAAAGAGAAGATATAAAAAAAACTGTTGATGACATATTCATCGGACTCTAAATAGTCGGGTAAAACTAAATGCATTGTAAAATTACCCCTGACAGCGCTAAATTATTTTTGTATAAACTATGTAGAACAAAGGGTTTTTGCAATTTCAAATCTTCATTAATGTCTTATTTGCTGCTTCTGATTCATTTAAATACGTATGTTATGGGTCTACGGCCATTATAATGTGTTTTATTCTTTCGGTGCGGGGGTCGGGTCGTCTTTATACGTCAGATTCTGACGTAAAAAGACGGCCCCCATGCGTAAATGTGCTTAATCTGTTTTTAATGTGAAATATTTCTGTGAAATCACAGATCATTATTATACAGGGGGGGGGGGCGTTGACTATATATGTTTTCTGTCAATCACAGATCATTAGCCTACATAGGGCGTTGACTATTTATATCTTCTGTCAAGCACCGATCATTAGCATACAGGGGCTGGCTACTATATACATGTATTTGTTCTGTCAATCACAGATCATTTGCATACAGTGGGCGTTAACTATTTATGTTTCTGTCTATCACAGATAGTTAGCATACAGGGGGGGCGTTGACTATTTATTTGTTCTGTCAATCACAGATCATTAGCCTACAGGGGGCGTTGACTATTTATGTTTTTGTCAATCACAGATCATTAGCATGCAGGGGGCTGTAACTATTTATGTTTTCTGTCAATCACAGATCATTAGCATACAGGGGCTGTAACTATTTATGTTTTCTGTTTATCACAGATCATTAACATACAGTGGGCGGTGACTTTTTATGTTTTTGTCAATCACAGATCATTAGCATACAGAGGGTGTTGACTATTTATATTTCTGTCTATCACAGATCATTAGCATACAGGGGGCTGTAACTATTTATGTTTTCTGTCAATCACAGATCATCAGCATACTGGGGGCGGTGACTTTTTATGTTTTTGTCAATCACAGATCATTAGCATACAGAGGGTGTTGACCATATAAGTTTTCTGTCAATCACAGATCATTAGCATACAGGGAGCGGTGACTTTCTACGTGGCTCAGAGCACCTACCCGAGCAGCTCGTTCTACGAGGAGAAAGTACACGCGTCGCCAGGAGAGCCTGCTCTGCTATATTTATCTCCTACGTCTCAGGGCATCGTGTTCTGTAGCTATGAAGGCAGTAATGACACAGGAACTGAGATAGAGGTAGAGACTGGAGAAGGAGGTAAGAGTGAGAGACACTCAGATGAAGGGGGAAACGAGAGAAGAAGATGAGGACGAAGGGCCCACTTATAGTATTATATCCCCTAATTTAAAAAAAATGTTTAATTTCATCCCGAGTAAAAAAAACAAATGATTGAGGAGATAACCGCCTCAAAAAAATGACAATTTGGGGGAGTTATCTAGTTACGATTGACAAAAAAGCTATTCTACCCCATAATTTAAATAACAACTCAATGACAGTGGTGATTAGCTTATCTCGACATGTGACAAGCTAAGCCACATTTTTATTGGCAAATGGGTATATATATAGTACTATTCTTTGTCCTTAAATGTTATACATAATCAACTTTTGAAAATAAGTGGCACCAAATTAATATCTCTTAAATATAGTATCTTGCAGAACATCTGTAATTTACCCACGTAAAGAGATTGTTATGATGCATGTGAATTTGATTCTTTTTTGCTCCCAGACATAGACCAATGTAGCACGGCTGCCTGCAGCAATCAATCAATCTGTTACTCTACACTTGACGACTACGTTTGTAAATGTGACTCTGGCTGGGAAGGTGTTAAATGCACTGAACGTGAGTAGATTTATCACTTGCACCTCCACGGCCCATATGTATATGGTCTACCTGAATATATTTATCATGTACACTAGCTCAGGCAATGTTTAAACTAAGTAAAATGATTCAGATATTAGTAAAACCTATTAATTTATTTCCGAAGATGCAATTTTATGAATGAGGACAAATAGACTATTCTGCAATTCAAACTGTTAGCTAAGCACAATTTATGTATGTTGTATCCTTACAGAAATTGATCCTTGCACCACTAGTCCTTGTGGGAATGGGATCTGCGCCAGGACTGACGACGGCTTTACATGTGCATGTACAGGAGGATACACAGGCACTCTCTGCGATACAGGTACTGGTACTACATAAAGATATCACTGTTTAAAAAAAAAAAAATTTAAAGCTATATATTAAAATAAAATGTTTAGATTCAATATTAAACCTGAAGCTATAGTGGGGCCTATCATAATGCTGGGAACTAGATGGATTGTGAGAAACATGATATTTACAAATTTTTACACCTAAAAACATGAATAATTATTTGAATACATTCCTTTCACAAATTAGCCTCATCTGCGACTCTAGCTGACTTTTTTATTGAATACAATTACCATTGAAGGCAAATCAGTCAGCTAGAAATATCGCCATCTTTAAATGGGACACGTCAATTAAATATAGAAGATGTTTAACCCACCTTTTTTATTAATATTTTATAAATTACAGGTGATGAATTCTTTTTTAAACAATCTTTAATACAACAACAATTAATTTACAGCATGGTATATAGCAAGGAGTAATATATTCGTACGCGAATATATAGCTTTAACATATAAGGTAACTGTCGTTAACCCTTTGACTGCGGGCGACGCTTTTAAGCGCATTCATACTGTTTTTCCACAACTAAAATTTGAAGTTGGCAATTGCGTGAGCAATGCCAACTTCAAATGAAAGGAAAATGTTAAGTTGTGATGAAGCACTTAAAGAGTTAAAGTGGCAACACTTAACTCGACGAGGGCGCCATGAAGGTGATCACCAAGTCACATTGAGATGAGAGAAACAAGGATATTTCAGTAAAAGACCAAATTAGGATAAGTGAGGTTTGAACCCGGGATGCCTGTGCGACCGTATTCTCAAAATTACTTACTTTTGTATGATATTTAGTTCGCAACAAGTCATTTTGAGAAACAAATATGATTACTATTTAAGGGAACAAAACAAGTTGAATCTTCAAGCGGAAAATAAAACTTCAAAGTAAGACACAGACGGGTTTAAACCTGGCCTATGTAGGTCTACTTCAAACATGTCACCTCGTGCTAGACAACTCACATTTACCCATTTACTTCTCGCACGTGAAACACTTGATATATTTTGTTTAAAAAACTATGAATACAATTTGTATGTATTTTTTACTTAGTATAATCTTATAGTACGGTATATTCACTTCAATCATTTATTTTGTGTAGAGCTTGATGAGTGTAAATCCAACCCATGCGTCAACGGAGAATGTGAAGATTTACTGAATGGATACAAATGTAAATGTGAAGATGGTTATAACGGAGCTAACTGTGAAACAGGTTAGTAAAAGCAAGTACCCAGCAAACACAAGACGTAGTATAGATTCAATTCTGGGCCAAGACGGTGGCCAAACATTGGCTTAACATTTGGTTCAGTGTTGCAAAATTTGGTCCAACATTTGATACAATATGTTTGAAAAGAATCTCTCAGGTTTTAATCGAAAAAAATAGCAAATACAAGACGTTGACCCAATGCTGGACCAATTAAAGACGGTGAGCCAGCATTGGCACTGTACTGGGTCTTTTCTTTTATGGTAATGTCACCATAGCATAGGACACAATTGAGGTATACATGATAATGTGTGAATTATGTGTCAGTGTTGTCAGGGGGTGTGTAAGGTGTGAATGTTATGTTTCAGATATTAACTTTTACAGTGCAGGGATCGACTTTAAACGTCAGAATCTGACGTCTGGAGACGTCAGCTTCTGACGTCTAAAGTGTCTAGAGTCGATCCCTGTTGTAAGAGTAAACATATTTATAATGGTCGCAGACCCATAACATAGGTATTCAAATGAATCAGAAAGAGCTAACTAAGACATTTATGATAATTTCAAATTGAATAAACACCTATGGTCTCCATCATTTATTGAAAAAAAATCAGCGCTTCAAGGGTTATTGAATGCTCGTTAGGAGGTGTGTAAGGTGCGAATGTTGTGTTTATGTTTCAGCTATCAGTGAATGTTCATCCAATCCGTGGTTTTATGTTTCAGATATCAATGAGTGTTCTTCTAACCCCTGTGGCCAAGGGGCGTGTAAGGACCAGGTAAACGGATTTGTCTGTAGCTGTCAAGGTGGCTGGACAGGAACACTATGTACACAAGGTAAACAACTAGCCTACATACAAGTTTTTTTTCCTCCTTACAACACTGAACTATTTATATAAACCATGGAGAATAAAGGTTTTTTAATTTGAAATCATCATAAATGTCTTAGTTAGCTCTTCCCGCTTCATTGGAATACCTATGTTATGGGTCTATGGCCATTATAAATATCTTACTCTTTCAGGGTGGAGATCGACTTTAGACAGACTTTATTCAGATTCTGACGTCTAATGTCGGTCAACGCGCTGAGAGGGTTGAAAATTCTTAGAAAGAAATTTAAATGCGTAATAAAACGAGCCTGAGACAAAATAAATTACACACTCTATACATGTGTTCGCCAAGCTAACTTGTTATATAGCCCGTTTAAAGCTGTATATGAACTCATGGAGGCCATTTTGTTTTTCGTCAATTTCTGTAGTTAAACTGCAATTATGATTCTTCTTTTGTAGATTAGCATATCCTATCATGTGGTATTTTTTGTGTTATGCTTTGATGTTTATTATTGTACATCTGATTTCAGATATAGACGAGTGTACATCTTCGCCATGTGTACAGGGAGACTGTACAAACAAGGAGAACCATTACACATGTCTGTGTGAGAACGGCTGGGTGGGAGACAACTGTGACGAAGGTCAGTCAACAGCAGCTGTTCACCCGATGTTTCAGCCCGGGACTAACTTTAGACGTCAGATTATGACGTCTACAGTCGACCCGGAGTGTAAGAACATGTATAGTGCTCTGCAAAACCAGAAGGAAGTATGTGCTTACTTGTGAAGTAAGCAGATACTGCCTTTTGACTTTGCTCGGCAGTATAGCGCCAATGACACATATCTTTTTTTTGTAGCCGTAAATGAGTGTGCATCTAGCCCATGTGACCACGGGGAATGTAAGAGCCTGTATAACGCCTATGAATGCTGCTGTAATGAGGGATGGACTGGAAAACTGTGTGACAGCGGTAAGTAGTGTGCATGGGCCATAAATCTATACTAACATAACTCTGATAAACGATAAGAGGCGAATAAATCAGTCAGCTAGAAATCTCGCCATCTTTAAATGGGACATGTAAGCTATGCATAGCAGTTTTGTCCAGCTATGTATGACATTTAAAGTTCTTAGTAAGTTCTATGTTTGTTCAGCATCGTAGAGTACCGGTAGTGTGTACCAAATCAACAGGCGCGGATCCAGAGGGGGGGTGCAGGGGGCGCACGCCCACCCGTTTTTGCGCCAAATTCTTTAAAAAGTCCCCTAAATTGGCCAAAATATGCCTAAAAACTCGCTCCCGAGCCACCTGCGCCCCCTCCTTTTTCAAATCCTGGATCCTCCCAATGTATTGCTCGACTAAGCCAAATGTACGTTTCACTTGAAATACAAATTTGGTTTTGCACTGCAGTGTAGGCTCGCTATATTATGTGCGCAAACAGCTTCCAAGCAAACACAAGACGAGTTTGATTCTATGATAGGCGGTGGGTGGTGTTTTAACAATCAACTGCTTATAATTTACTGAGATGCATCATTCCATTTTTGCCTACTAACTGTGGTACATTGTATTACAGTCAATGTACAATATAATTTGGGTAAAGAGTGATATACTAGTTGGTCTGGATCTATGCCTGGCATCAAACTCAAATACCTTTGGTATGGTAGACCAGTTAACATATTTTTAAAAGATTACACTGTTGTTCTAAAAAATAACTTAATAATTGTTATTGTAGTTTATTCAATATTTTTTTATATTTCAAGTTAATTTCAATACCACGCAAAGACATAAATTAATATTTGCCTTGATGTGAAAAAATAAATCTATTACTTCTTTTCAGATATAAATGAATGTGAATCCAGCCCATGTGTGAATGGGAAATGTGTAAATGGAGACAACCACTATACGTGTACATGTGAGCCAGGTTGGATAGGCGTACATTGTGAAATCAGTAAGTGATATATACACTATGTGTCAATCTGATATGTGTACACTGTGAAATCAGTAAGTAATATACACTATATGTGTCAATGTGATAGGTGTACACAGTGAAATAAGTAAGTGATATGCACTATATGTGTCAATGGGATAGGTGTACATTTTTACATCATTAAGTGGTATACACTATATGTGTCAATGTGATAGGTGTGCACTGTTACATCAGTAAGTGATATACACTATATGCGACAATGTGATAGGTGTACACTGTGAAATCAGTAAGTGATATACACACTATGTGTGTCAATGTGACAGGCATACACTGTGAAATCAGTAAGTGATATACACTATATGTGTCAATGTGATAGGTGTACACTGTGAAATCAGTAAGTAATATACACACTATGTGTCAATGTGATAGGCGTAAACCTGACTTGTGTATCTATAATTCAAGTCAAAACATATATGCCAGTCTAACAAATGTATTGTTCTTTTTTTGTTTGAAAGACAAAAGAAAACACTAAAACCGTTATAGGCGTGATTAGCACTTTCAGAGTTAAGATAGACTTATGGTCCCCATGACACACTTTCTAGTTGTTTTTGTGTGCGTGAATATCTTATCATTATTTTATGTTGTTTCAGATGTGAATGAGTGTAAATCTAACCCGTGTGTTAACGGTGAATGTGAGGACAAGGTGAATGGCTACAAGTGTCATTGTCTGTCAGGATGGGAAGGAACTCTGTGTAAAGATGGTCAGTACAAAGACTTGTATTTATATAAAGGCCTAATGGTACAGTCGCATATTCACAGACAGGAGTAGGGCGTAATTGATCAACAGGAGGGCACAAAAGGACATTTATGCCTGGCCAGTTGAGCCCTAATATTGTACAATGCATTTTATAAATGTGAATGTTTTCAAATATTACCAAAGATTAATATTGTGGGTTCCCTTAATTTGAAGATTCTACCTGTACAATTTCAGCCCTTCAATTGATCAAATTGTTAGATTGTTATAATAAAACACTTACCATAAATCTGAATATCATTATAATTTAAAAAAATACTATTTACAATTTATCTTCCACACAATAAAAAAAGGTTTATCGTTATATTGTATTATTGAATGGTGGTGGAATGACAGATAAAACACCAAACAATTTCAACAGCATTTTATTTAGTTTTAAGCATGTCTGAGAACATAAAGTGTTAAGATATGTATATGCAGACACCTTTTTATTTTGTTACAGATATCGATGAGTGTGTCTCCAACCCGTGTGAGAATGGTGACTGTGTGGACCAGGTGAACGGGTATAAGTGTTCATGCCAGCCCGGCTGGACAGACAAGATATGTAATACAGGTAAATAGAGTATAGTGTATAACACAGGGAACGGGTATATGTGCTCATGTCAGCCAGGCTGGTTGGACAGGATGTGTAATACAGGTGAATAGAGACGTGTATGACACAGATGAACCAGTATATGTGCTCATGTCAGCCAGGCTGGACGGACAAGATGTGTAATACAGGTTAATAGAGTATACGTATAACACAAGTGAATGGGTATATGTGCTCATGACAGCCTGGCTTGACAGACATGATATGTAACACAAGTAATTAGAGTGTGTGTAAAACAGAGGTGAGCGGGTATATGTGTTCATGCCAACTAAAGACATTATACGTAATACAGGTAGGCGTAACTAGCTAATGGTATGTGTATAAGGGGAGGTATATGTGTGTATATGTGTGTATGAGTAGACAATGGTGAAATGGTGAGCAAATTATATGGCATCAATGGTGACATGGTATGAGCTGTTGATACATTATGGAACTCTCAGGCAGTTTGTTCCCAGAACTAGCTCTCTCAAGTAGGGCCTAAGCAAACATACAATGGTGAACAAGAGCTTTGCATTTTAACTTTTTCCTGATAATAAAGGTTATTTTCATATTTTATTAAGTAATTAAACAAGGAAATAGGTTATATCCTATTTGGTAGACAAAGTTTTGCTCTGAAGTCGTGGAAATGATCTTGTGGGAATTTTGTTTTCACAACAAGTTTTATTGTGACCTGGTTGTGAGCAAAACAATGTGAATTTGGATATATTTTTCATCGGTAAGGTAAGTCACTGAGCGGTGTTCTTATTGAAGACTGATGTGGTCGCCACAAAACAAGATATCATATTAGTCTTCTTAAAGCTTCAAATAGTTGTACTTTGCTCTAAACACTTGAGTGTGGCATTGTAGTAAGAGCTCTCTCTGCGCTGTGAGCCCATCCTACTAAGAATCTTAAAATGAAGATTATCTTAACTTTCTGTCATTCTCATGAGAAAAGTTAGGATAAATCCTAACTTTTCAAATGACAATGAGAGAAAGTTAAGATAATCTTAATTTAAAGAATTTTAGTAGGATGGGCACCTGGTCCTTCCCACACTTCTCAGGTTACCTCACTATAATGCACTTTTTGCGTTTTTTCCAACAAGTGATTATGTATTTTTTGCATGTTTTCGCAGACATCGATGAATGCAGTAGTAGCCCATGTTACAATGGTCAATGTGAAGACAAGCTGAATGGCTACACGTGTAAATGTCTACCAGGATGGGAAGGAACCCACTGTAACCAAGGTAATCTACACAATTATTGTATATACCGTAGCCAAATGTAACCGAGGTAATCTAAATTATATATATATAATATAAATTATATATACGTAGGCATTATTGTTGCATTGATGTAGCCTAACAGTTAGCAGAATTTTATTGAATTAAATTAATTAATATTTCTAAGAATATTATTCATTCCTATGGTGGTGTGAACTTCAGCATCAATTCACACCACCAAGTGAATGAAAATATGAGGGATGTCATGGGCATCAGGTAGTTTAATAATAACGTTGTGTTCTTTGGAAAGGCACTCAACCCTCATACGCCTCATTTCACTCTATCCATGTTGAATGTAAATGTTATATTGCTAAGTGTGATATTTTGTATTCCAGACGTTCTGAAGTGTGCCTCTAGCCCCTCTATCCATGGTGACTGTGAATGTTATATTGCTAAGTGTGCTATTTTGTATTCCAGACGTTCTGGAATATGTGCCTCCAGCCCCTGTATCCATGGTGATTGTGGATGTTATATTGTTAAGTGTGATATATTGTTTGTATTCCAGACGTTCTGGAGTGTGCCTCCAGCCCCTGTATCCATCATGATTGTGGATGTTATATTGTTAAGTGTGATATATTGTTTGTATTCCAGACGTTCTGGAGTGTGCCTCCAGCCCATGTATCCATGATGACTGTGGATGTTATATTGTTAAGTGTGATATATTGTTTGTATTCCAGACGTTCTGGAGTGTGCCTCCAGCCCCTGTGTCCATGGTGATTGTGAGGATCACCTGAACAGATACAGCTGTAACTGTCATCCTGGTTACAAAGGGGTCAACTGTGAAATCGGTCAGTTTAGCGTTCACACTCTCTCTAAAACCTTAACGTCATCTAACGTGTTTTCGTATTTGAATAAAGTTAATTCAATATATGAAAAGACTGAGGACTTCAACATTAAGTTAGCAATAAGTACATATTAAATAAATAATGAGTAAATATGTAGTAAATATGAAGTAAATAATACAAGTTTAAATAGCTGAAATTAATAGAATAATTTCAACATATTCAGCTTTTGTGAAATTTCAATTATTTCTTTCTTAGATATCGATGAATGTTCCTCGAGCCCGTGTGTGAAAGGCACGTGTACTGACATGGTCAACAAATATGTGTGTGTTTGTGAGGAGGGGTGGACTGGTACCAGCTGCGACACTGGTAAATAATTACTGTGACCCTGATAAATATCATCCAAGTTGATCAAATGGCATATACTCAGTTATTCAAATAATTCATTTTGAAAGGTACTTTATGTGCAAGGGTATATTGTGTAGTTGCGCTCGATCGCCTATTAAATTATCCCCGAAAATATCGGGATGCTTATAGTGTGTAGCATTATTCCGTCTCCGCCGTCTCCACCACCGCCGCTGGCATATCAGAAATTTACCTATTACTAGAAAGTTAACTGATGAATTTTGTTTATTTTTTACAGACATGACCTATGTGCCTGGGAAATTCTTCCCATATATTTTTTTTGACACCAAGCCATAAGCGGGCATTTTCCAAGATGACAGCTTTAAAACCTTGTGGGCTCGATAACTTATGAACCGTTGGTTGGATATCATTCAAATTTAATATGGTTGTTCCCTAGGTATGTCTAATATATCTGATGATTTGAATAACTTTTATTCTTCGATTTTTTTTTTTTTTGGGGGGGGGGCACCGAGCCATTAATGGCCATTTCCCAAGATGGCCGCCTCAAAAGCTTGTGGGCAGGATACCTTATGAACTGTTGTTCGGACTGCATTCAAATTTGGTGGAGGTGCTCCATAGGTATATCTGATAACCTAATAAACTTTTGGAATGGATCCTTTAAAAACAAAATCGCAGCCATCTAAAAAGAAATTGGGGGGGGGGGCATTATTATTGTTATTTATATACTTGAGTGGTCTTGGACTATCTACACTCATTCGGCAGTGTCACCTGTTTATTTGTAGACACTGCTAACCTTCGTCTCTGGCTTGGATAATAAATCAGTGGTAAAAAACAGGTTAGTGGGACTTCCTCTTCTACCAAACCAATGGGGGGGGGGGTTCAGAATTTCCAGATGCCGCTAAAGCAGGTCACTGAGTGGACCTGGCAACCTGCCAACACTTCGAGTTGGCAAGCTGCCATTATCCACAGGAAATCCTAACCTTTCCAGTCCTTGATCTGAGTGATAGGGCTGGTTTCTCGTCTAGGAAATAAGCCTATCTGACGGGGATGCTTTTAATGTTTTCGTGCCCAAAACAGTCAAATCTAGTTTATTTCAAAATTGGTTTTGTTGACTCAATTGATGGTTTCAAATGGTTTTTAAATACGGCGAAAATGAAAATTTGTGCATTATTTTAAGGCATATAAACTCGCTCCCTGGCTTGAGTGCAATCAGATTATTCTGATCTCGGCTACGGCTTTCAAGCTGGATAGTGAATTATTGTATGGTCTTTGAAGTCAAAATGAATGAATGAATAAATGAATGATTGAATGAATGAGTGAATGAATAAATGCATGAATAAATGAATGAAAACATGAATGAATAAATGGATGAATGAATGAATGAATAAATGAATGGGTGAATGGATGAATAAATAAATGAAGGAATGAATTAATGAATAAATGAATGAATGAATGAATGAATGAATAGTGAGTGAATGAATAAATGAATGAATGAAAGAATGAATGAATGAAAGAATGAATGAATGAATGAATGAATGAATGAATGAATGAATGAATGAATGAATGAATGAATGAATGTATGAATGTATGAATGAATGCCATGTGTTGCAGATATCGACGAATGTGCCTCTAGTCCCTGTCTACATGGCTCGTGCAGAGACCAAGTGGCTGGGTACACGTGCTCTTGTGAGAGGGGATGGACTGGTACCCATTGTGATTGTGGTAAGATCATTTTGTCAAATAATGTTATCAACTAATTTTTTGTGATTTCGGAATTGCCAGATCAATTTCCAGCTTTAATTGAATGTAAAATAATCGTGTTTGTTGAAAAACAGACATCTCTGTAATTATTTGATTAATTGCATTTATTTAATCCTACAAATGCAAGCAATTTTTACCCCCACCTGAAGTTGTGGGTCGTGGTAGCCAGACATAGCTTTCATAAAGCGCTCTGGTGTTAATAATGATGAAGCAGGATGCTTAAAGCAACAAACCATGGAAACCAAAAGGGTTTTTTCAATGTTATGTTATGGGTCTATACGGCCGATAAAGATACTTTTACTTTAGATAGAATCTAACGTCTACAGACGTCATATTGTGCCATATAAGATCAATCCCCGCGTTGTGAGGGTTGAAGACAAACAAAATCAATATAATTATCCATATATACATAATAGGTTACATAATTGTAATAATCTGTTTTAATGTTTGGCTACAGTGGTGGAAAGTTGCTCATCGAACCCTTGTAGAAATGGTGTGTGCAAAAACACTGGAGCAGGAAAGTACACATGCGTGTGTATGAACGGCTACACTGGTGTCACATGTGAGACAAGTAAGTATGGAAACTATTTAATCACCAGTCGTATTCATATTATATCTTTGAAAGCTACACCTAAATAGATATTAACCCTTAAACCACTAGATTAATTTTTTATTTTTTATTTTTTTTATTCGTACTCGTAGTACAAAAACAACCACACATACTATACATAATTATCATGGGACACATTATTATCAGCCCTGTTCCGGCATTATCTAGGGCGGTATTAGTGGACCAGGCATGATTTGATCCGGTATATGTCTAGTCAAGTGGCAGTGGCGGGATTTGAACTCATGTCAGAGGCGCGAGCTCTGACCACTGCACCACCACGACCGGACAATAATAAATAATATAACCGGATAATATAAAAATTCACCCACTTGAAGTTGTGTCTAGCTACCGCGACACACAACTCCAGGTAGGTGAAAATAACTCATATTTGTTTAATTTAAGACCAAGCATTTGCAAATCTTGATATTTACACACATATTTCGCTCCCAATAATTGCGATTTAAACGGCTAATAAAAGCGGTTTTCAAAAAGCATTGTTTTTATTCTTGAACATGTTGAAGTCATTTTTTATTAGCGACAAGCAGTTCGTAATATCAGTTGAATATACGTTGAAAAATCCAAAATTAAGTCGCTTGTCTTTTCTCTTGGCTATCATAATGCATTATGATGCCGGTGCAGTAGAGTTAAAAGGCTCTGGTCATCAGCAAATATTTGGTTTTTATAACCCAGTTATGTTCTTAAAACCTGAATAATATAAAATACCGAATGATAATAGTGATAATGATAATAGTGATAATAGTGATAATGATAATAGTGATATAATAGTGATAAAATACCGAGTCATAATATAAGAACTTTAGTTAAAAATTTAAAATGAAGTTAGCAATCCAGTTTTTATCACAAAGTATTGCCGATCTACACCTGTACAAGTGAGGATCGGGTGGGGGGGGGGCAGGATTTAAGTGTCTAATAATATAATAATTGTAATTTTAAGTTAATGTACACGGGAGTGGAGTAAAGCACATGAGAGTGAAGTGTCTTGCACAATACATATATCTATCAGACCCTATATGTACCTAGCGGGGATTGATATAAGTAGAATGATAGTGTTGCAACGAAACAAAATTATAAGTCTATAAAAAACTCCATTTGCTAAAGTGTTTTGAATATGTTTGATCTTTGGGTGTTTAATATTGTGTTTATTTTTTATTACTTGTAGAAATTCATAGTGAAGATGACCAAGGAACGATTGAAAAGACAACCATCGTAGTTCCAACTGACTCACCAGGTGACTCTGAAGACGACGGAGGAAAGGGCACGTTGCCTGATGTACCTGGCAAAGCTGAAGATGACGGGAATGCTAATATAGTGGATAGTGCTAATACAACAGATGAAGGAGAGGAGTCGAACGCTGAACAAGGAAACAACACGATTGCAGAAACACCCGATTTACCTGAAGAAGGCACTGAACCGCCCGCATCTGGCGACACCATTCTGAAGGCATCCACTCCAACATCCGAACATCCAACATCGAATAAATCCGTCACACAGGAAAAAAGACTCACTCCAACAGAGGCCCCTGCCACCAAAGCACTGCCACTGAGGGAGCTGGACACAACAAAGTCTTTTATATTACCGAATTTTAATCACGAATTACCACCATTTGTTTCGAAGAAGGCAGCTCACAATACCGCACAGACGTCCACTCCAGTAGCGATCCGCGATATCACCAAACCTGTGCCACAGGTTAGGGAGCTGGACACGACGGCTGACAAAAGGAAGCGGCTGATCCACTTACTGAGGGAACTACTGGAGAAAGATGTGAGAAATGGCAACCAGCAGCCGTGATCTAGAAATAGGCCTGTAACCCAGTGGGCGCGAAACATTTGTATAACGTTTATACAATGTTGGACCAACGTCGAAGACGTTGGGCCGACGTTGTATTAATGGCATACGAATGTTTTGTGTTTACTGGGAATGCTAACCAACAGCTGTGATCATGACGTAGCCTGTAACCCAATAAACACAAAACATTGTGTAACATTTATACAGCGTCGGCCCGAAGACGTTGGCCGACGTTGTATAAATGTTTTACAAATGGTTTGTGTTTACTGGGAATGCTGCGAGTGTGAGGCCCCGATATGTGTGGAGATAAAGAGAGACAAAGATTCTAAATCAAAGATAAACTGTAACATATCACCTCGTGTGAAAATAAAGACAATGGATTCTAAATTAAAGATAAACTAATAACAGATCGCCCCGTGATCAATTGTCTTATGATAAAGACATAGCCTACTATCTGTAACTAAAATGACCTGACGTATGCGATTTTTTTTGTCTAAATGGTGGATATCAGTGTTGTAAAATATAGAGTGTGGTAATAAAAGTAATAGCGTTCGTTCGGTGTGAAAATGTCTTGATTTCGGGGCACTCGTCATTTTGTTTACCCCAAAGACCAAAGTTGTTTTTTCAATTTGAAATCATCAAAAATGTCTTAGTTTGAATACCTATGTTATGTGTCTACGGCCATTAGAAATGTTTTACCCTTTCTGTGCGAGATCGGGTTTAGACGTCAGAATCTGACGTCTATAGACATCAGATTCTGGCGTCTAAAGTCGACCCCCGGTAAAAACATATCAGTGTCATTTTATCCCTGGTCTCCGCCTCGAGGTCGAATCGACCTGGTAGCACTCAAATAGTTCAAAATGAATTGACCCGTACAATGCTGAAATATTTTTGTATAAACTATAGAGACCAAAGTTTTTTTCAACTGGAAGTCATAATATTAAATGTCTTAGTTTGTTACTTCCGCTTCATTTGAATACCTATGTTATGAGTCTACGACCGTTATAAATATTTTACGTCGACTTCAGGCATAAAAATCTGACGTCTATAGACGTCACAATCTGACGTCTAAATCGGTCCCCGCACTGAAAGGTTTAAAGCGATAAGCACGACTGTAGTCGTTTTTAATTTTGTTTTATTAGTCGATCAAGTCACAGTTATTGTGAATGAAATGAGTGTTTAAACATCTAAATTTGCAAATGTTCGGTCTCAAATCAATCAAATGTGGGTAATTTTTACCAACTTCAAGTAGGTGAAAAATTAAATTATTTAATTTACCGCTTTGAGGGCTAATAAATAGCTCCACCAACACAGATTATTGCTATATTGATGCGCGAACCGCGTATTAATACAGTTTATTTGACATTGACATATGCTAAGTGTTTTTTAAGGAGAAAAATCTTTAATCGACGATACTGAATCATTAGGTTATGAAATTAATGTTCTATATTATTATATGCATATATAACTATAATCACTATGATTTTTTTTTAATGCTGGTTCACTGTCTGCAACGCTGGCATAACATCAGGCAACAAATATAGCACAAAAATGTTACATCAATATATTGCAAATGTCCTATTTAATCTATAAATATTCGTGTAGCTAATCATTATTATTCAGATAATAAAATTTGCTATCTTATTTTTTTGTTTTTGTACGAGGGGGCTGGGTGCAGCCAAAAAGTACGGTCATTGTTAATTAAGTACCATATTTTATCTCATAGTTTGTTTCAACCTTTTTTTTGTAAACTCCGCTCCTCAGATGATGGTTAACTGGTTGTTCCCAGAGTGAGTTCCAAGATGGATGATACTGCTTTTTTGGTTGCGGTCTCTAGAAATATAACAATCTGCATCACTACAGTCATTTTGGAAAATATTAAATACGTTATATTTCGGCCAAGTTTTCTATCATAAATCCTGTGTGTCCCGGTGATCGACGAAGTGGAACGATAATAATGAACCTGATTTGGATGTGCAGCGCCTCTGAGCTCAGATGATCGGGAATTATGGCGTGTTAGAAGTAATTTAATTTATAGCATTTACAATCTCGTACGTCTGCAACTCCCCTACCGTCAACTGTTCGAAGCATGAATTTTGGGGGACCAACATTTCATGAGCGCTAAGAAAATAAACATTGTGACCGACTGGTGCAGTTAAAAAAATTATCAGGTCGTATCAGAACCCACCGAGGAGTGTTTAAATTTAATCTTTAAAGCGCTGAAATATTTGTGTATAATCCAAGAAAACGAAGGCCCAACATTCACACAACTTTAATTTAATGCATCGTGTTAACTTCATGACGCGTCCATGCGTTCTTTATTTTATGGACCGAGACTGAGCTTACCGCTAAAATCATCACCGTGAACTGTGTGTAATTATTCCACAAGATGCACGGAGTAATAATAGACTCTGACGTGTGCTATTTATTATATGACTGTATAGAATTGTACGTCATGCCCGGGAAGAGAGAACACTCTTACTGAATCGCTATATGTACTAACATTTACAGCAGATCTGCTTTTCAGAAAAAGTGAGTTAATTTTAATCATTAGGCCTACTCTTAATATTCATTGTGTTTGATTTGGCAAAGTGCACAGTGAAACGTACAGTATTAAAAAACTACTTTAATGTATATTAAAATGGCAGATGATACGCGCTTTAAATAATAAAACACGATAGGCCTATGCTACGAGAGGCAAGATATTTTACTATTAGTCTTTTGCAGTCATTTTTTTATTTTGCGACTACAAGACGCGAATTGCTGTCGCATTTCTCGACTTGTAGTGGATGAAGATGATTTAAAGTGGGTGAAAAATTAAAGAAAATTGCCATGTATTGGTCAATCAATTTCATGGAAATATTCATTATAAAAGCCCTAGTTGTAGGAAAATTAAGTCTGTTTTCAGGAATGTGAAATGACGCTTCAGTACATCGCGAGGACCTAAAGGGTTAAACACATATTTCGGTCATAATATCTGCGATTTAATCGGCAACTAAAACGGATTAAAACGACTATAGTGGCTCTTAGCTGTGCAAGGGTAAAAGTTCTATTCCAGCAAACACATCACATTGAAACAATGTTGGTTTAATGTTGGGCCAACGTCGCAGACGGTGGGCCAACATTAAAGCAACAATGTTTCAATTTGTCGTGTTTGCTGGGATAATCCATCAAAATAGAGCTGTTCCTGACTTTGGTCTGATATCTCTGAAACTATACACGATCAACAACCAGACTGTATTTGGCAATGTAGAGATAACGTTTAATTCCAGTAGATTGGACGAAGCGCTCTTTGTGGTCATACATTTTAGGAGTATCTACAAGATGGATGTACCCAAAACACGTCACCCCTGGCAAAGGTGGGTGGTTCATACGATGGAACGACCTTCTTATGACGGTCTTCATAAGTTACAAGCGCACGGAAAGCCATTGGAAATGATAGATACAATGTTTAACTTTACGTCCCACTACTCAAAGATATCCATGGCACATGTGGCACTCTGCGGAGTTCATTTTTTGAACTCGAGGACATTCGTCGAAGATATAAATTTTACTTGTCTTTTGAAAACTAATTTTGTCAAGAGTACGTAAGTGAGAAACCTTATATGGCTTTATTCCACCCAGATCTATATATCATTCCCGTCGTTATGGGATTAAGTTACCATGACTCGCCACTTCCACCAGGTTCTTACATAGACGTATGTAATTTCACATATCCCCGCCAAACATGGTGGACTCAGACCACATAACTAATTTATTTAGTGTTGACGACAACTGTATTACAGCCGAGGAATATCGGGCACGTCATGACATAACTGTGTAAATATCAAGATTTGCAAATGTTCGGTCTCTAATTAAATACATATGAGTAATTTTCACTCAGTTGAAGTTGTGGGTCAAGGTAGCGAGAAACCATTATGAGTTAGTGATTTTTTTTATTTCACGCTTTAAGAATTGACATAGTCATGTGTACGTGATATGATTCTGTGGTGTAAGTGATATGATAATGCAGTGTACGTGATATGATTATGTGGTGTGCATTCTATGATTCGTGGGTGTACGTGATATGATTCTGTGGTGTACATGATATGATTCCGTGGTGTACATGGTGTACGTGATATGATTTTGTGGTGTACGTGATACGATTCTGTGGTGTACGTGATATGACTCTGTGGTGTACATGATATGATTCTGTGGTGTACATGGTGTACGTGATATGATTCTGTGGTGTACGTGATATGATTCTGTGGTGTATGTGCTATGATTCTGTGGTGTACGTGATATGATTCTGTGGTGTACGTGATATGATTCTGTGGTGTACGCGATATGATAATGTGGTGTACGTGATATGACTCTGTGGTGTACATGATATGATTCTGTGGTGTACATGGTGTACGTGATATGATTCTGTGGTGTACGTGATATGATTCTGTGGTGTACGTGATATGATTCTGTGGTGTACGTGATATGATTCTGTAGTGTACGTGATATGATTCTGTGGTGTACGTGATATGATTCTGTGGTGTACATGATATGATTCTGTGATGTACGTGATATGATTCTGTGGTGTACATGATATGATTCTGTGGTGTACGTGACATGATTCTGTGGTGTACGTGATATTATTCTGTGGTGTACATGGTGTACGTGATATGAATTTTTGGTGTACCTGGTATGATTCTGTGGTGGGATGGAGCGCCCCTCGCGCCGAAAGTACCTGTAAGTGACCGTTGGAGTCTTTAGTGTAGGGTCGCAATGGCGGACGAGGGAAACTGCCCAATCTTCACCATTTCAACACAAACTTCCTTCCCCGTCGAGTCGACGGTTCCAAATAAATCATAAAACTCTTTCTCCACTTGTCATGTTTATTCGTTAGACATCTGGCAACAACAAAGCACAACCTCCACGCACGGCACGTCCTGTTTGACTCAGAGAGAGCGACCTACGGCACGTCCGTAGTCGCCGAGTGTAACGTCTGAAGGGTCCTACGTTATCACTCACCCGGGGGTAATGTAGGATCCTTACTTCATTAAGTTTATGTGGCAGTTATCCCCGGCTTCCCGGACGCGAGAGGCTGTGGATGACTGCCTCGTTTCCGTACCTTGGTGCCGGGCGCACACAATTGCAGCCCATGCGGTCTTGGTACTTTTCCCGCACTTCAGACGATACACTCGGCGACTACGGACGTGCCGTAGGTCGCTCTCTCTGAGTCAAACAAGACGTGCCGTGCGCGGAGGTTGTGCTTTGTTGTTGCCAGATGTCCAACGAATAAACATGACAAGTGGAGAATGAGTTTTATGATTTATTTGCAACCGTCGACTCGACGGGGAAGGAAGTTTGTGTTGAAATGGTGAAGATTGGGCAGTTTCCCTCGTCCGCCATTGCGACCCTACACTAGAGACTCCAACGGTCACTTACAGGTACTTTCGGCGCGAGGGGCTCTCCATCCCACCATATATATGTCTATATGATATGATTCTGTAGTGTACATAATATGTTTGTGTGGTGTAGGCTACATACATGATATGATTCTGCTGTGTAGGCTAAATGATATGATTATGTGGTGTACATGATATGATTCTATGATGTACATACATGATATGATTATTATTATAATATTATCAAAATAGCGCTACTGAAGAAAAATGAAAATTAGCGAATTCAAACATCGTGATAAGTTCCAAAATCAGAAATTCTCGAAAATTTAAACACGGAAAAATTATTATTAGCTAAAGGATTTCAGTAGAGAATTTTGCATGAAATTTTATTAAACAATTACTGGTTTAAAAATGGGAAATAATAAAAGATAATTTATTTAATATTAGTGATGAAGCTATTGCTAACATAGTGATGTATTCGGAATGTAGATTAGTTCATCACTTTCAAAGATTCACTTTCACAGATACATTTACATAAACGACAATCAATCACAGAATGATAACGAGCAAGAATGTTTTAAAATATTTCTGCCAAACAAATGTACATACAAAAGACATTCAGTGAATTGTATGCCGGTAATTCTTAGAACTCCACGCATACTTAATCACATGTTTAACCCTTAGAATAACGAAATATTTTTGTATAAAGCATGGAGACCAAGGAGGTTTGTTCAATTTAAAATCATCATAAATGATATAAAGGATTGAGTGCATTATTTTTCATCGAGCTCCATGTATTCAGAAATAATAGTACATTTGATCAACGTAACCACCAAAGCAGTGATAAAGAATAACATTTATTGAAAGCAAGATACAATAGAGCAGGTTTACAAAAACCGCTGACGCGAGGGCTACCTTAATGATGGCTACTTTAGGGATATTTATCTGTGCTTCTTTAGCGATGATATGCGTTGTCACTTATTTCTCACAACTTCACAGTAATTTTCTGTCAGTCTAACTTGTCGATCGCTGTATAGTAAATAATAGTAATAAAGACACAATTTCAAGTGACTAAACATTTAAATTAGATGGCTGAGAGATCTGGGAGTTAATATTGACGACTGTGATTGGATATTCTGAGTATTATTTTATTTTATTTTTAACTACACTAAATCTCCCGTTGTCTTACATTACTATGCCAATACTTATAACTGGGGAACAGTTTTTTTTTATTATACTGGTAAATATTATTCTATTATAATTGTACTTCACTTATAGGACAACAGGCCTCATAGAGATCGCCTCGACCTGTTCCCGTCAAACAAATTTGATGACATGTTGGAAAATTTTACTCAATGAATAATAATAATATTGTACCATTTTTTGCATTTGTTTTCAACTGGAAAGTCAAATGTGTTAATTAATTAAAAATTATTAATTAATTAATAAAATACTTGAGAGGCTTGTTTTGTTTATGTGCTCATGTGTAACATGATGTCTCGGTGAATAAACCATGTTTTTCTTCTCTTCTTGATCACGTGCAGGGATGAATGTCATTAGCGTCAGATCCTATATCGACACTGACCTGAAATATTTAAAAACACGTAACTTAGATATAAATTATTATGTATTTTACCATTAAAATGCTAAGCATAGAAATAAAGATTTTCAAATGTTTGATCTCAAATTAAACAAATATGAGGAATTAAACCGACTAAAAGTTGTGGTTCGCGGTGACAAAACACAACATTAAGTGGACAGGTGGGAGTAAATTACTTATATTAGGGATTCAAGGGTTAGCTTAAAACCAAATGAAACGTTAAAAAAAACAGATGAAATATTATGAAGTATTATGCTCAGTCAACCATTAAAGCGCTGAAATACTTTCATATAAACCAAGAGACCAAAAGTTTTTTCTAAATTTGAAAGAATAGATGCATCAGTTAGCGCTTTCCGCTTCATTTGAATAGATATAAATCTACAGCCATTATATATTTTTTTTCAAATTTCAGTGCGGGGTCCGACATTAGACATCAGAATCTGAGGACTTTAGACGTTAGATTCTGACGTCTAAAGTCGATCCCCGCACTAAGAAAGTTAATATTTCTGCCGTAAGATAAAACGTTTTTAATGGCAAACCATTTATATATTTTTTCTGGTGAATGCTTTTAATGATTCAAGATCTATTTTGTCACTAAAATTTATGAATAGCTTGAGTAGATGGTCAGCTAATAAAATAATTTAATATGAGAGATGTGTTTTTTCTATTTTGTTTTCGTCATTTGAAGATGCATATTTCGTTAGCACTTCCAGCGGTAAATGAATGTAAAATACTAATAAATATTTTAGGTATTCACAACCTTATGAACTCACATTGCAGATCTCTCCTGTGAAGAATTCATCATTACTGTTGGAACCAGTGTGTCCAATCACCAGGCCACAACCTCGTGGAGTTATGGTGCCTGCAAATAAAATAGAAATGTGACATCAGGTCAAAAAATTTCGGGCAAGTTGGTAGTTTTTTTAAGTGAAAATAAAAAAAAGTTACCCTAACTATTTTATTTTGGAGGGCCATGTAACCGGAATCCCTGAAACAATTGCAAAGAACAACATACCTACCGTTTTTGGTTAGACAGTGTCATCGGAAACAGAGGTATTGTTTTGCCTTTTTGTGTTATTATATTTCCTCAATATCGTTAATCATATAAACGTAATAAGTACCTAATATTGATGTAGAACTGGCTGATTCTCCTACTTAAATACGACGCAGAGACTTCTATAGCGCCACTATCGCTCAATAATATTGAGACTCAATAGCGCTTTGGGTTAAAATCGGCGTTCTGTGGAATGCCCATTGTCGGAAAAAGAGTTCATCGCTTGACGTTCTGTGGATACTCAGGCTAGGGTGGTAGACCTGATGTGAAAAAGCGTGTTTATAATTTTATCGGAAAAATGGCGACTAATTTTGCTTCTGTACTGTACGTCAAAATGTATTGAAATTATTCCACAAATTGCAGCAATCATTTATCTTTGGCCGTGACGAGACACAACCTCAATTGGTTGAAAATTTAAATTAATTAACTTAGCAGAATAAGGGTTGAAATGTTCATTATTATGACGCAAGTCTGTATATACTTCTCGTCGTCAAAAAATATCTGCCTATGTGTATGTACTACATTGTAAAATTATATGGAAATCGATAGAGAATCAAACCAAAAATCACCTTAACCCTTAGAGCGCAAGGGTCAGAATCTGACGTCTAAGTTTATCTCCACACTTCAAGAATTAATATTTACCATAATATATAATAAACACACGGACCAATAGCATTGTAATGTATGTCTGTGATTAAACATAGGTATTCAAAGGAAGAAGAATAAGCTAACTAAGACATTTATCTATGATGATTTCAAATTCAAAATGACCCTTTGGTCCCCATGGCTTATACAAATACATTTCAGCGTTGTAAGGGATGAATTCCCGTTTCTGACCTTTGGGATTGGCGACTGCCACAGGCTGAGGGCAGTTATCGGGATTGTTAATACAGGCTTGGTTCTCATCGTCTATCATCACGTGGAGTCTCCAGCTGGGTTCTAAATCCTGATCGTAGATGAACGCCGTGTGATAACGAACTTCTGGCTCTATCTGCGAAGCAGGGGGTAAAATGTTGAAATAAGATCGATAAAATGGTTCATTTCCATCCCGATATTCCACTTCACTTCACATTCTCAATTTGTACATGTAGAACGACAAAATATCCCATATCATGCAAAATAATCAACACACGGTAGTTTTGTGCTTAAAATGTGTAAATTTAAACATACTATTTTTTTCAAAAATTCTGAATCGAATGTTGATCGGCAACAAAACGAAGAATCATCAAAAACATTTGAAATGGCCACTAAATCCAAGATGTCCGTCAAAAAGTACGTCATCTTCATTTAGTACTTTTAGTACTTTTAACTTTCGTTAAAGTAGCCTTAGAATGCAATGCATGTGTACAGTGATTACGTTGGAATTATTATTTTCATGTTTCAACAATTGACCGACAATCAACAGCTAAGCATTGGGTGGACGTCTTCTGACCGCTGGATACTTACACCAGCAACAGAAAGTGTGAAATCTTCCAGGCCGGCTGAAGTCTGCAGCTCCAAGTCGGCCACCAAGTAATCACCAGTCAGGTTTTTCTGGACACTGAAAGCGAAAGAAGACCCGCCTGTACAGTCTCCATAGGTGACTAAACCATATGTTTTAGGGGTACGATTCGCCGAATCAAAAGGCACCCAAACTAGAGTGGCCGTCATCTTGAGTTTGCTGACCCAATTTCCAGCGAAGAGACCGTCCATGACATGTGTGCCAAGGTAATCGCCGTTGTTTAGGGCTGGCTGGAATCCTTTAAAGTGTCCACACTGGTTTTGTACAGTGACCATGGCTGGCATACCAAACTGTCCTACCCATCCCCCGTTACAACCGTGAGATTCTGTGTCGGTTGTAAGCGGAATAGACACTTTGCAGGTGCAATCAGCTGGAATTTGAAAAACAAACATCTAATTAGTATCACATAAAGTCGTATTTATTGCAAAATATACAATATGCCCATAAATGCGACCGATACAGATAACAGAAGTCGTCATCGGCCTTTCTCTATTTTACCAATTTTAGCATTTCATTCAAGACTACATAGTCTGGGAGGCTGTGACAGAAAATTTCACCCCATAAAATTTGACCCTCTGGCGTTATTTAGGTCATCGCCGTGATACAAAAAATATTTGTCAGGTGGAGAAGGTTTTGTTACGTTTTTTATATTGTATTGATGTACTACTTTGCTGTGACCAAATTTTGTCTATGGGCTAGATGGGGTGAAATCGACCCGCCTGTGTTTTTGGCGGGGGTGGGGGGGGGGGGGGGTCCAGTTCCGACGTCTTCTGTCACAGGCTCTTGGTCTAACACAATGTATACTAGAAAGTGATTAAATTTTACTCACTTTGTAAGTTAGTGTGAAACGATTGCTGCGTTTGGACCTACCTTTGGCAGATCTTGATCACGCAATTATCATGGGGCCACCCATCTATGGTCAGATCATTCCGCGACCACCACTATTGAGCCAAATCAACCCCATGGTCATTGCGTGATCAAGATCTGTCGAGACGTCGCAAACGTTTCATACTATAAATTTCGAAGTGAGTAGAATTTGTAATTAGTTATTTGTCAGGCTATAGCTAACCTTCCATTTTAGTACATGTGCAGACATCGTCCGTGTCGTTAAAGTAGCCATTTTCACCACACGTTCCAACTTCTACCAGTTGATCTCCCTGTCTCATTCCAAATATCCATTCAGGATGCATCTGCTCGTATTGGCATGGAACTGAAAGCAAGTATTGTATCGTAATAATATGCTACAATGAACAGTGAGTCGGTATTACACAATTTTACAAAATACCGAAATTTACCCGCAGAAAAACTAATGTATCTAAGTACCCAACATACCCACAAAAAATGATGTATCTAAATACTCAACTTACCCACTGAAAAAAAAATGTATCTAAATAGACAACTGATCCACAGAAAAAAACGAATGTATCTAAACACCCAACACTAATGACAATCACACAAAAGCATGTGCTTTTACAACGCCTACCATGAGAATGAAAATTTAGTTGATTTTAAGTGTAGCTGTGATCAAATTATATATTTTTTTAATTTGTACACTTATTACCATAAGAATATTGCAATTTTAGAGCTGCATTTTCCCATTGAATGCATAACAGGGCACATATTTGAAAGAAGCATATTTGCTTTTAGGTAAACACCCTATATAAATATATTTTAATAAATACATAATTAATAAATAAATGTCTCTATTGAAAATCATGTTGCGAGTGAATCCTTTCAAGCCTCAACTATTATTAAAATCCTAATCAACCACAAGTTGCAATTTTATGTCGCAATTGGCGACTTATGATAAAAATTATACGTTGAAACAGTTTTATAATTTGTTCTAGTTCTAAAACCCTTAGTTGTCTTTAGACGGCTCATGTTTGCTGGGTAGATCTTGGTGGCCGATCTGACGTGTAAAGACGATCACAGCACTGAAAGAATTACAATATTTATAATGGTCGTAGACCCATAAAATACGCATTCAAATAAACATGAAAGAACCAACTAAGACATTTAGGATGATTTTAAATTGAAAAAAACCCTTTAGTCTCCATGGATTAAACAGAAAGAGTTAAGTTGACCGCCAGATTAATCAATAGTCATTTTCACGCGATTCACAACTTCAAGCAAGTGAAAATTATACAGTTTTGGCAAAATGAATGTCAACGATTAAGAAATGTTGCTGATTGAAGTCACGTTTTAACTTTAACATGCTTAAAAACTGATATGTGAAGTGGTAATAAAAATTATACGAATATAATCCGGACTGGTGATTAAGTTTTAAAAAATCAAGATATAATTAAAAATTTGATTGACTCTTATCATAATTTCGAATGCAAGATGATGGTATCTTGCATTTAAAGGATTATGTCGACTATTTACCCCACTCTGGTGTGCTGGCAGTTGGAATTCCGCACTCGTCAAAAGGAAAGTACTATCAGGGTTAACCCTTTCAACGCTGGGACTGACTTTAAACGTCAGAGTCTGACGTCTGTAGACGTCAGATTCTGACGTCTAAAGTCATTCCCGCACTAAAAGAGTAAAATATTTATAGTGGTCGTATACCCATAAGATATGTATTCAAATGAAGCGAAAAGAGCTAACTAGGACATTTATGACGATTTCAAATTGAAAAAAACATTTTCGTTTACAGACAAAAACTTCAGTTCTTTAAGGGCTATGTAACTTCACAAAGTTTGGCCGCGTTGTTAAGGTGTGATTAGTACTGTCATGGTTCTTTGCACTTACCCCACTCTGGTGTGCTGGCAGTTGGAATTCCGCAGTCGTCAAAAGGAAAGTACTATCAGGGTTAACCCTTTCAACGCTGGGACTGACTTTAAACGTCAGAATCTGACGTCTGTAGACGTCAGATTCTGACGTCTAAAGTCATTCCCGCACTAAAAGAGTAAAATATTTATAATAGCCGTAGACCCATAAGATATGTATTCAAATGAAGCGAAAAGAGCTAACTAGGACAATTATGATGCTTTCAAAATGAAAAAAAACCTTCTCGTTTATAGACAAAAACTTCAGTTCTTTAAGGGTTATGTAACTTCACAGAGTTTGGCCGCGTTGTTAAGGTGTGATTAGTACTGTCATGGTTCTATGCACTTACCCCACTCTGGTGTGCTGGCAGTAGGAATGCTGCAATCAGCACACAGCGTAATGTTACATTCTGTACTTGTACATGGAGCACCTCTACGGATGTCCTCGGGATCTGTCCAGGTGCCAGGAGCACACCAACGATCCACGGAGGAGATGTGATCAGAATCCTTAGCTTTATAACACTCCTTGTAATGTCCACACAAGGGAGGATTGTCATCAGCCTCTATAAAACCTCGGCCCAGGGCGTCAAAGTTACTGCATCGGTAGCACTCATGGTCAACAGCTAAAATGCATAAACAAAGAATTCAACATATTGAGAATTAAGTAGGTTATTATGTTTTTTATTGCTACACAAAGACGTAATAATTTGCAGTTAGCAAACTAAACTCTTCTACACTGAACTACAACTAATGTTATTGCGTTACTTATGCTTATTTTGCAGATGAATGTGTATACAACCTGTTAATTATACATGCTGCATATTCAGAATAAATTAATAGGTCTAATGTCCAATACAAAAGGCTAGCATAATGATATATTGTATAATGTAAAAATTAAGGTATAGACATAAAACATTTCGTATGATCTATTCAACATACCGACATGTTTGAAAGATAAAGAAGGGGGACTCACATTAATATGATATTTAGTGTATGTAGAATAAATAACGTATACTTACTGCGTTTAACAATGCTGCCCACGCTGACAGACAGCAAAGCTAGTGAAATGATTATTCTCAACATCGTTGCTGTTTTGCGTTTGTGCTGCTAATGAATAATGTATATAATTAAAGTTCGGAACATGCTGTATAATCACTAAGCAGTGTGAATATATAATCAAGTTTTGGTGACATATTAAGGTAATATTCGTGATCCATAATTTACAGGAATGTATTAGGCCTATAGCATACTTAGCAAAACCTATCAAAGCTAATAAATAGGAAAACTTATCAAATTATATATTTAAATGATTAACAATTTGAACAAACTCCAGAATAAATTATTTCCGTTGAATTTTTTGTGTGAAAAAGTTCGAGTTTAGATGATGAGCCCCGCGTTATAATGATCTGGACCTATGTTCCCCTAATGTATACTAGGAAAACGTGGTTCGTGCGCCTTATCATGTTTATGTAGACTTGGTGTGTTATCAGCAGCATTTTTACTTGGTTTATGCGTTGATTGTGACGTTGGTGTCAGTCGTAAGACTGATCTTGATATTCAGAAAAGCTGGCTTCATATTGCTTGTGTGGCTCATTTTTGTCCTCTGGGAGGTCACATTATTTAATTAACCCTTTCAGTGCGGAGACCGACTTTAGACATCAGAATCTGACGTCTAAGGTCGATCCCCGCACTGAAATAATTAAACAAATTATAATGATCGTAGACCCATAACATAGGTATCCAAATGGAACGGAAAGACATTTATGATGATTTGAACAAAACACCTTTGGTCTCCATGGTTTATACAAAAATATTTCGGCGTTGTAAGGGCTGAACCCTTATCCTGCTGAATTGATTGAGACAATTTGTCATTTGTCAGTCACCTAAAACTTGTATTGCTAGTTAACGCAATGTCAAGCTTCAAAGGACGAAAAATAATTCTTTTTTTTTGAAAATCAGACACCTCCAAAAATCAATTATTTTAAAAATTATGTATCTAATACAACATAATTCTTCAAATTCAGTGTCATTTTACTTAGTGTGTCGTGGTGATAAGTACTACCATGGGATGCAATGTATTCAACGAGAATTAATTAGCAATCTACGTAACAGTAAATTGAACTATGAAGAAACCAAAATGTTTGAAGATGTCTAGGTCAAATTCGTTTCATGAGAGGCAATAGACGTAATAAGGTAAGATACACTTTTTCAGTAACAGCACAGTTGTGGCCTACTATCAAGGGACCTGCCCTTTGGCTTCCAACTTGTATTGATCAGCAATTCATGTAACAATAAATTGATTTATGAAGAAATCACAAAGTTTGAAGATGGCTAGGTCAAATTCGTTTCATGAGGGGTAAATACACGTAGACCTAATAAAGTAAGGTGTGAACGACTTTTTCAGTAACATCATATTGGCCTACTACCAAGGGAACTGTTCTGTGGCTTTAATACAATCTGTTTATGCCAACTTATATTCATTAGCAATACATGTAACAGTAAATTGAATTATGAAGAAACCGCACAGCTTATAGATTTCGATGTCAAAATAATTCCAATATATCATGTACATGTCTTTGATTCAAGAGTAATTAAACGTATTTAACCCTTACAGAGCGGGAATCGACTTTAGACGTCAGAATCTGACGTCTATAGACGTCAGATTCAGACGTCTATAGTCGATCTCTACACTTTCCCCGGAAAGAGCTAACTAAGACATTTATGATGATTTCAATTTGAAAAAAAACCCCACTTTGGTCTCCATGGTTTATGCAAAAGTATTTCAGCGTTGTAAGGGTTTAACAAGATCTGAAACACTTCCAGCAGGCTACCACTAAATTACGTAGATGATCATCGACAGTATATTTGCTTTATTTATCTTATGTTCGGTAAACATTTACGGTGAACATTTACAGTACAGAAAATCACATAGATATTTATTGTATTTAGCTGTCATAAATATAAAACTATTAAATCAAACCAAGTATGAAAAAAAACGTGCTTTGATGTGTTTGCTCATATCTTATTGACTTGAAAACCCTGCCATTCAGACCACTTGAGCACTGGTGTCCACTATTGTATTCGTGTGTGTTTTCAACACTTGTGTAGCTAGATTCTAAAGTTGAATTTTGCTCTAAAATCTGTAAAATCAATTTCATAAGTACAATAAATTTCGGTAGCCAGATACAATTTCAAGCGATTAAAAATTAAAATTAAATGGTGCAGATGTTTAGGGGTTAGGTGGTTAGCAGCCAGAGGGGTGCGTGCGAAGTCTCGTTCAAACTCTCTTCAGATTTGCTAATAAGCTCTTTTCTCTGTATTGTAACTTTTCAGCACTAAGCACGTCTATAATCGTTTTAGATCTGTTTCATTAGGTGAGAAAATCACCGTGAGAATAATCAACATTTGCAAATGTTTGGTCTCAAATTAAAGAAATATACCTATGAGTAATTTTCACCCACTTGTAGTTGAGGGTCGCGGTAGCGAGACACAACTTTATCATACATTGCTGTAAATTCTTTCATTGAGCGCTTTGAGGGTTAGTTGTATTGTATGTATCGTTTATTGCCTCAATAAACTGAAAAAACATGCAATTGCTGATACCGGTATTTTTTAACCCTTTCCCCTCTAAATCACCTTTTCCAATTTTCACCCACTTGATGTTGTGTCTCGCTACCGCGACTCACAACTTCAAGTGGGTAAAAATTACGCATATTTGTTTAATTTGACACCAAGCATTACAAATATTGATATTTAAACGCACATTTCGCTACCAATAATAACGTGTGATTTAATCGGCTAATTAATCGGCAGATAGTAGTCTATAGCTATTCGGCGGTGAACGAGCTAACAATTGGGCCACTGTCGGCGACGCTGTTGCAACCTTAGATTTTGAAGATTCTTTACTAACTCTATGGTTGCAACATTAACTCTTGTACCGCTAAGCGCAAATATAGTCGTTTTAGTCCGTTTTATTAGCCGTTCAAATCGCAATTATTGGGGAAAAATGGATGTTTACGCATCAATATTTGCAAATGTTTGGTCTCTAATTAAGCAAATGTGAGTAATTTTCACCCAATTGAAGTTGTGGGTCTCGGTAATAGACTTTACTTCTATAGCCTCGGTATTCTGCATATTGTATTAATAACCCGTGTGGTTTTAGGCCAGTACATGTATATATATATAGCATGTATGAAATTAAATGAAAATTTCGTTTTATCAACAGATCAAATCACAGTTGATAGGAACGAAATGTGTGTCAAAACATCAATATTTACAAATGCTTGGTCTCAGATTAAACAAATGTGAGTAATTTCCAACTACTTGATGTAGTGGGTCACGCTAGCGAGACACAACTTCAAGTGGGTAAACTTTAAATAAGATAATTTAGAGGGTAAAGGGTTAACCTTTTGGTTTTGAAAGGCAGGTCAAGAAATGGCTCTGGGGGACGCTGTATGCTTCTATTCGAGATGAGGCTACAGTTTAGGGATTACAGATTTCTTAGTATTATTATATATGTTGTCACAAAAATGTATTATTATCTACTTGACGACTTTAACATATTGGTCATTTTTGTTTAGTTATTTTTATTATATGTTTTTTTTTGATGCGGCGCGAATCGGCTATGCGTTTCGGTTGTCATTATCCCATGAATTTGAACAGTTTGAATCACTGCAAATGTGTGCACCAAAGAAATATATCGGCCGCAGGGGGACTCGGGAACCAACCACGCTATCAATGAGCTATCCTGGCGTGTTACACTTAGTGGCATGAAATACGTAGCCTGTAATGTTATATACCCGGTAAAGTCTTCAAACAGCAGCTCCCAGTCCCTCTGGAGATTTTAAGAAATATATCTTTATGGCATCTAGAGCAAGATCAGTTTGATGTGAATCAGAGTCATTTCACTTACTGTCCCAGGATGAGAACTGCGCCATGCCAGCAGATCTGATCACCTGTTACAGTGAAGAGAACTCTGGCGTCAAACGCCCTCTTCATGATGAGGGCCATCACAGCATCAGGAGGGAACCCAGGATTCCCGGGAGACCTAGTGATCCAACAGGAGTCTTGGCTGGATAGGACTGACCGGGCCTAGGATGAGCTGCCTGAAAACAGAAAACAAGAGCGCTGACGCTTACGATATCCCTCGCCATTAATTAAGGTCAATAATGGCCTTAAAAAATCGTTTTTAGTTTTATAATGACCGAAGTAGTGTATTCCCCCGATCATGATTTTAATTTTTCCAGAGTTTTTAGACTTAAATAAATATTTTTATCAACATTTCTATAAATCCGTTTAAAACCAAAACAAACATTTTGTATACTTAGACACTTGCTAAAGGACGGTTAAATGTTCCTACAGCATTGGGCCACATGTTGGTGCCGTCGACCCAGCGTTGGGCAGACAATCAGTGCTGCAGGTGCATTCCCCCATGTCCTGACTATAAGATACCAATTAGCGGCGATTGCTTTGATCTCACCGTACAAGACGTGGGAATATGTTGTGTAAAGTGCTGTATATTGCTGACTTGTTTTGTTTACATGCCAATATACGACCTGGGAATATAACTATTTCACTCTTTTTCTGTGCCTTAAAATTGTTTTTTGACTTTTTTGTCTTTTCAGTTAAGATCAGTAGGCTATATAGATTCATATAAATTAAATTTGCAAAATTGACAAAATTAGAAATGTCTCATACCACGGGGTTCCATTAAGAACCTTCATCTAATTTATCATGAACTCTCATGATGCCTCAATATATATTTTTTTTTACCCACTTACAGAGGTGAGCAAGTGGTCGCCAGATCGCCACATGTGGCGACAGAAGCAAAATATCTGTAATGTAAATATTAAAAAATGACCATTGAAATCACCTAAAAGTAGCTATTTGTGGCGATAGGACTCATTTCACCTGCCCACCCCTGACTTAGTGTTATTAAGTCAATACATCATAGATCCCAATGTAATCCAAATCTGTTAGTCCAAAAAATGAAATAAATGGGGTTTTACTTTTAGGCCACATATAGGCACTGGGCCAGAAAAACCTCCTGAGGATGGTGAGTTGAGTTAGATGACACTGCCCTCCTGGCGGACTGAAGCCGAGCACGCTACCTCTCGGTCACGGAGGTTCCCCATAATATTGAATCTTTACGAGTGAGTGGGGAAGAAATATTTTGTTTTTAAACTTAAAGGCCAGAGTGGGGTTCGAGCCCGGATGTCCGACTTTCCAAGCAGGCAGCCATAACCACTGCATTAGGGTTCCCACCTTCTATTAGTCCAGTATTTTTTTTGTCTGTTTTTTTTAGCAAGGAGGGTTACAGAAACCAAATAAATCCCCCCACCCCCCGGATACGTCCCTGTGGTGTTTGTTGGGATGCTTCTAATAATAAGGCAGGGATAATCTGGCGGCCAACCACACGACATATCAATTATATTTTGGCCTAATAAATGGTCGGAGTCGCAGACGATGGCCCACCATTGAGCTTACATAAAAATATGGCATCGTTCCTGCATTTTGTGTATGTTGTATTCAGGTAATGGTACATTACATGGTGCTATGTAAACCATGACTTCTGCTGGCTTATTGCTAGCAGACATTACATGGTGTTATGTAATCCGTGACTTCTGCTGGCTTATTGCTAGCAGACATTACATGGTGTTATGTAATCCGTGACTTCTGCTGGCTTATTGCTAGCAGACATTACATGGTGTTATGTAATCCGTGACTTCTGCTGGCTTATTGCTAGCAGACATTACATGGTGTTATGTAATCCGTGACTTCTGCTGGCTTATTGCTAGCAGACATTACATGGTGTTATGCAATCCGTGACTTCTGCTGCCTTATTGCTAGCAGACATTACGTGGTGTTATGTAATCCGTGACTTCTGCTGCCTTATTGCTAACAGACATTACATGGTGTTATGTAATCCGTGACTTCTGCTGGCTTATTGCTAGCAGACATTACATGGTGTTATGTAATCCGTGACTTCTGCTGGCTTATTGCTAGCAGACATTACATGGTGTTATGTAATCCGTGACTTCTGCTGCCTTATTGCAAGCAGACATTACATGGTGTTATGTTATCCGTGACTTCTGCTGGCTTATTGCTAGCAGACATTACGTGGTGTTATGTAATCCGTGACTTCTGCTGCCTTATTGCTAGCAAACATTACATGGTGTTATGTAATCCGTGACTTCTGCTGGCTTATTGCTAGCAGACATTACATGGTGTTATGTAATCCGTGACTTCTGCTGGCTTATTGCTAGCAGACAGTACATGGTGTTATGCAATCCGTGCCTTCTGCTGCCTTATTGCTAGCAGACAGTACATGGTGTTATGTAATCCGTGACTTCTGCTGGCTTATAGCTAACCCTTAAAATGCTAATCACAACAGACGTGTGAAGTTGCCTCATAATTCTTCCATCTTACTTTTTTCTATTTCAATTCTTCTCCTGCTGAGAATGAATATTTGCGTTTTCAAACATGAAGTTTGAAATCTAAATAAAATAATTTGTGATACAAGATCAGATAATCGAATAATTCAATTTTGAAAATGCGCATTTTTAATATGTAGAGATATTTTTCGTCAGCAATTCTAGCTTTAAATGGATAAAAAGGAGTACCCCGGTAACAAATAAGTCAGGCTAACAAGGTTGATTTGATGCAAAAATCATTCAAACATCAACCCTGTATTCGCCACTGCCTATAATATATATAATATAATATATTTAAATGTTCCAGGTCTATACAGATCTATCATCATAGATAGATAGATATTTTATTGACATAAATAAGAAGTTATTACAGACTTATTTTGGCACAGTAATAGATAATATGGTTAGTTTGGTAAAATCAAACGATAATATGCATGTTTTATTCACTTTTTATAAGAGAAAAATATTTTCACTTCATTACTTTTTAGTGATTGTCCTCATTTTTTATTTTCGCCTCAGTATTTACATTTATAATAGCTTAGGACAATTCAATGAGTTTGTCATATAATGGAAGTACCTTTATAACATAATAATAATAAAGTTTATAAAAGAGCAATCAACACAATTATAGCTATAATATACTGACGTCGATATTCGTTTTTAGCTATAGTACACTTCGTTTTTTACACTAGATATAAACTCATATTTTACACTACCGGGTATTTAGAAACTGCAATCCTCGATCTTCGGCCCCTAAGAACGGGCGCTTTGCTGTTTGTTTGATTCGTTTTTTTAACCCATGTGCACCCTCACCTGTGTCCGCTCAATGCTGTCTGTGAGTCTGTGTCTGTGAGTGTCAATTTCATTTTGGTCCAGTGCTTTCTATCGTGCAGGCAGTCTAACACGAGACGTTGACCCAATGCTGAGCCAACATTAACCCATTATTGGGTTACCAAGTCGTGTTTGACGCCACGCTGAATGTGGGCCAACGTCACAGACAGCCAACATTAAACCAGCCTTGGTTCAAAGTATCGTGCCGGTACCACCAGCATGTCGGTACCGCCAGCATAAAGTACTGACTAGGGCTGAATGGATACCGACCAGCACCGGCGACGCTAGCTCAATATTTAACAGACATTGGGTTGGTGTCTTCATGTACTCGTCGCCAGCAGTATGCACTGCCACACCCGCGTTGAAACAGTGCTGGTTTGATGCTAGGCCAGCATCGCAGACGGTGGGCCAGAATTGGAGCAGCATTGGGTCAATGATCGTGTTTGCTGGGAGTGTTCACAGGCCACATTATGTTTCGCACATCGCCGGGTGTGAAGATAACAAAACTGTTGCCCAACTGATTGAGCCTATAGACGATTTAGTTACAGTAGATATAAAAAACGTGTTTCACAACATCAAAATACATATTATCTACTGCCCACGTGAGCTATTTAATAACATAAATTACAAAAGCCATTGACATGATGTAGCCTACTACATCTATTAGCTCAACCTTTATCAGTTTATGGTTATACGCTGCTGGAGCCTCCTGTAGGGGACACATCTCCAGCTTTTTTGTTTGCAAAAAAACTAGACTCTTCCAGTTTATCTACTTATGTCTAAAAAAAAACTTAATATGTAGGCCCCTAAAGCTGGCTAGTTTTTTCCAACAAAATTGTTCTAATAATTATTTTTTAGCTCAGTCTGTGTAGGCCCTAATACAAGATCTACGCGTGATAGTGCGTATTTTATTTCATAGTTTAGAATAAACTTTTCGCGCGCACACGTGAAAATGGCGGTAGCCCCAAAACAAGAACTTAGCCTCGGTAGTTTTTACCACTCTCACCTTCAAATAGAGCGTCTGACCATCTATTTTGCTATATTTTTAATAATTAATAGTCTGGCAGTTGATGTAATTATTTTATTGTGTTTTCTTTACAGATCACAGCCAGGAGCAAGGGTTTCTCTCTTATTATCGCTCACTTTCAGAGGTAAACAAACGGATAGCAGGCCTCCACAGGCGTCGACAAACTAGCCTGAAGCAAGCCGATCAATTAATGAATGGCCAATTCGTGGGTCGTGACTTTTCCGCTAACCAACAATCACCTGCTACTGATATTTTGTCCTTTTTACTTTTTTGCAGGTAGACTAGAGTCTAGGCCTAAGTTGATAGTTTATTATTTCATCATATGAAAGAAAGGGGTTGGTATGAATCAGAATAGCGAGGGAGAACCATAAAGCGAGAGAGGATCAATAAGAGGCCGAATGTGTCTATATCAGATGGCAATTTATAACTAAATATACAAATATATGTTATAAACATTATAATATACATATAACTATCAAAACCGGCTATAATTATTGCAACAGTTGACAAAAAGAACGATAACAACAACGAGGGAGACAATTTTAAGATCGCTAGCGGCCGGCCGCTATTTTGTCAAATTGCCCAGTTGGCCAACAGTGGGGCCATCTGGTGAATAGAACGGGTTGTCACAAGTGACAGACCGTGTACAGTACTGAAGCAATCAGGATAGCGTTGATAGCAGCGTAGTATATTATTTTAATTATATAAAAAAAACACAATAACACATATTATGCGTAAATATAATATATATTTTATTGACATACAACATTCATATGATAGGTAATGTACACAAATATATAATAGGCCCTATACAATATAATGCTTTTATTGACACAAATATATCAAAACAGATACATAGATCATGTTGAAAAGAATATACAAAGATCGATTAAACAAAAAAATGATTAAACAGTTTTGATAGATTGACAAGCAAATAAAAATGTATATCTACATCAAAAACGTTAAAGATTTAGTCACTTTTCTAAGCCAGGAAATGAATTTACCAACAGCCACTAGTACAATATAATTCAAAATTAAAAGCCGTAGCTAGTCCTGTGTATATATATGACATGTATAATGTCACATCATATGATCATACATTAATGATTCACATTCTTAATTACTGTTATTTCACAGTTGTGGTCTTTGCCGTTCTTTTGCGTTTCTTTTGGCCAGGCTTGGTACCATTGGATGTGGAACGTAGAATTGTTAATGCAGCGTCACTTGAAATAACAGAACGATGTTGTTGGGGTTTGTAAGTTTTGAGAAAATTAAAATAGTTTTCAGTACTTGATAGTTCTCTTAAATAAACTCGGTTGAAGAATTTGACAAATAAAATATATCCTTTATTGTATCAGAAGCCTGGATAAACGTAAAAGTTTATGTTATCGTTCTACTATGAATGTTTATTTCAATTGCGGTAGGCATACTCGTGTACGCATTAACGCGGTATCCTTTACCTATCTATCAGATAATAAAATATAACCACAAATATCTATAAGCATTTGTGACTTTTAATAAATACGTATGTGAAAGTGGTCTTTAGCATGAAGGCGGTTAATTGGTCCCGCCTGGGGGGATTAGGCCCATCAGTTGATCACGAACGGAGGTGTGAAATGCAGCAAGTGTTCTACCTACTGTTGTTGTGAATTGCATTTTGGACAGTGTTTTATCTACTGTTGTCGTCAATTGCATTTTGGACGGTGTTTTATCAACTGTTGTTGTGAATTGCATTTTGGACGGTGTTTCATCTACTGTTGTTGTTAATTGCGTTTCAGGTGGTGTTTTATCCACTGTTAAGTTATTGTGTTTTAGGCGGTTTTCTTTTCAATTGCATTTCACCTAGACCGACTCTTAAATACACAGAGCTTTGGTGTATAGGGCTATATATATATGGATGACATACATATCCAGATGCAGCTAGTTTATATTGTAATCTTGAGCGCTACAGGGTATTGTTATAGTATTATAGATAGTATTATAGCCCGTATACAGTGTTCTTTCTTGTGGCCGGCGTTCGGAAAATACGCGCCGTGATACAATAGGCCCTATGCCGGCGTGTGAGTCAAGATCAGTTTGTATTTCTTTTATTTCTTGTTATTCTGTGTGATATTACTAATATGTAGGCCTATTTGTTCAATTGTAATGAAAAGCTGAGAATACTTGTGGAGACTAAGGAGATTTAAATATTATTTTCGTTACATTTACATATATAAAATATAGATATATTATATTAATATATTATTAAAAGGTACCCTATGACTCTTTATTTTATTTTTTTTATTTTTGGCTGATTACTAATGATTCGTGCGCCAGTGGTAACGTTAGATACATACATACGTGATGTTTGTGTAGGAACGCCAGCGGCTAAGTGATTACTGGGTACACACCAGGTGTCGCTCACAGCCGCCTGTCAAAGCGAAAGAGACTTTCAAACGAAGCGGAGTCTCTTTCTTTCACAAAACTGGACCTGTTTTGTCTCCCAAATAAAAAAAATAAGAAATAATAATTGCATAACGACAATACAAGCATATATTTTATTGTGACATCGATAAATACATCATATACATGCATTACACTGCATACGAAGCCTCTTATTGATCCTCTTTCGCTTTATAGGTCTCCCTCGCTTTTCATACCTATCGTATGAAAGAGTGAATATTTTCGCGTATTCTTTAAACTTTTCATAAATTAAAAATTATTACAGTCTGTTTCACCAGATCCTGGGAGTAGCCTTTTCTCAATTTACTAGGTCGCTGTTTGAAATTTTTCTCGGATCATTTTTCCACCTTCCCCTGACAGCGCTGAAAATTTGGTGGAATTTTGTTGTGTATTTTATAAGTTAGACCATTTGGCATGTAATTAAATTCTTGTTTCACGATATTGGTGTTAAAGAGAGCTGTAATTTTGAAAAATTTATTACATGTCAAATGGTCCAACTTCGATAATACACAAAAAAAATCCACCAAATTTTCAGAGATGTTGGGGGAAGATTAAAAAAATGATAAGAGGAAACAGCGATCGAGCAATTTGAAAAAAGGCTACTCCCAGGATCGGGTGAAACAGACTAGTTAGACCTAGGCCAGGGCTATTTGACAATGAAATAAAAGACATCGAAAGTCCAAAGGTTATCAGGTTATTGGATGCGATCGTCAAAAGTGTGACAGATGTCCGTCCCCAAGATTAAAACGAAATTGCGAGGGACGCTTACCCTAGTCAACATTGTCAACCGGTCCCGCCCGACAGGTGCCCAGTCTACACTAACCCGAGATGGACATCTGTCACATTTCTGATGATAGCATCAGATAACTTTGTACTTTCGATGTCTTTTATTTTATTGTCAAATAACTAATAATTTTCAATTTATGTAATGAATACGCGAAAATATTCATTCTTTAATATATGGTGAAATAATTAAATATCTACTTCCCTCTAAAAAATAAAAATTACAAAATAGCAGAAGCAGGTGATTGTTGTTAGGGGGTTAGCGGTTAGCGGGATAGTAGAAAGTCACAACCCAACCTTCATATCCCCCTTGACCCCCCAGACCCACAACCCTCGATCTTCAACCATCGACCCACAGCCCCTCGAACTACAACCCCCTCGACCCACAACCTATCTGAAGTACCCCCTCAACCCAGAAAATTTGAAAATAGGTAAATTATATGTTTACAGTCTGTTTCACCAGATCCTGGGAGTAGCCTTTTTTCAATTTACTCAGGCGAGCTGTTTGATTTTTTTTACCAAAATTTTTCTTGGATCATTTTTCCATCTTACCCTAACATCACTGAAAAAATTTTGTGGAATTTTGTTGTGTATTTTGTAAGTTAGACCATTTAGCATGTCCCTGCAAACACAAGACCTCTATAGACGTGAGGCCAAAACAAAAAAATTGTTTGTTTCCGGTAACCCGACCGACCCTAATTTTAGGTGTCGACCCTAGTTTTTTTTTTCAAGATCTGCCGACCCTAATTCTTTTTATCAATAAATAGCAAAGCTAAAGTTTTTTTTTCAGCAATTCCGATCGGCGCACGGTATGAAAAACGGTACTGTTTATGCAGAATTTGTTTATTTTGCTTTGCTGCACAATAATAATCAACATGTGCATCATGTGAAACATTGAGAAACCATTGTATAGACGTCTAAACTTAGCTACATCTGCGAAGGATAAAATACGCTGTTAGCATAGACGTAATATAAATGTCTTACTGTTCTCTAGACCTCTATTTCCCATTTAAACAACGTCTATTATAGAGGTCTATGCAAGACGTTTTTTCGACGAAATGGACCCCATTCACATTGAGGGTGAAAAAACGTCGATGATTGGTCATGTAGCCAGTTTTCTTAACCAAGTATAGACGTTTTTTAGTTATATAAAAAACGTTTTTGTGTTTGCAGGGGTGATGGAATTCTTGTTTCACGTAAATGGTGTTAAAGAGAGCTGTAATTTTGAGAATTTATCACATGCCAAATGGTCTAACTTCGATAATACACGAAAAAAATCCTCCGTATTTTCAGGGATGTTGGGGGAAGATGAAAAAATGATATCAGAAAAATTTTGTTAAATTTTTCAAACAGCGATCGAGCTAATTGCAAAAAGGCTACTCCCAGGTTCTGGTGAAACAGACTGTAGTCTATAGAGCATATGGCCTAATTGTGTAGGCCCAATTTGTGTTTTTGTTATTAGGCCCCATATCCATGAATGGGGCATAGTAGCTTTTGTGTCTGTAAGTCTAGGCCTATCCTATGTGTGCAGCGTTTGCAAGTCAAAGCGTCCCTCTGCAGACAGGGGACTTTACCCTAACATCATTTCAATGTTGTGCCAGCTGTGGAGATGCTGGCCCAGTATTAAGATAGCGTCGGTGAATTTTACGCGTGTGTTGGTTTTGATGCCGACACTGGTGTCATAATCTATAAATAGCACAAGCTCACCCCCAGCAAAATATACCTGTAGGCCTACAAGCTCATCTGTAGCATATGCCTATTCTGTGAAATTCAATAGCCTTGACCTCTAATGTTCTCACCGAGTTAACTAATACAATGAAGTATGGGTTTCACCGAGCAGCCATTTAAAAGGGCTTCAGGTGACGTCACTGCGTTTCATAGAATAGGTGTGGTGTGGGGTAGGAGGGGGGGGGGGGGATGTAGTATTTTAGAAATAAAACCCTGGCCAGACTCTCTATGTAATAAATAATAGGCCTATATTTCAAGATCCAGACAAGGACTAATCAAATTTGACCTGGTTAAAGTCTAGCCAAATTCTCCGCAATACAGTAATAGCAGCAAATATACCATATATGCACATAACAATCAGAAATTTAGGCTTAGCCTCCAGCCTTTTTTTTTGTAAGTCCACGAGGGGGTCCGGGAAAAAAAATTGATTGATTTGGATCCTACATGTAATGGCTAAGGGCCATCCTAAAAAATATGTTTGTTTTCAATTTCCGACCGCATGGGTAATAGTAACGGTAAAAGATACCACATGGCCTTTTGTGTAGTAAAAGAAAACATTTATGCCCGCACATGTCTAACTCAGCGCATTAACAAAAAAATTTTTAAAAGTTTTTATTGCAGTAAAATACAACATACTTATTTCAAAAACTAAGATTGTGTTCTCTGTTTCTAATTTTTTTGTCAAAAAACATTGCGTCTTGTACGAAATAGAATTATTTGTGTAAAAATGATTTATGTCAATACAAAAGTAAAATAAACTTTTCCTGTTACCCTGCATTTAATTTTAGCAGACTTAAATAAAACTTGCCTCATGGGATTTTTGACAGTCTAAAAGTAAATTTTTTCATACCTTTCACACCATGAAATCGGTAACAAAGATATTTTTTATGATGGCCTAAGAAACTTCCATTTTTACCCTCGTGAAGAAGCTTAGGGCCGAAGAACAAAACTTCACCCCGGTTTCACCCTGGGCAAAACTAGTGCAGCCTTCCCTGGATATACATCTCAATTCTTAGAGATTCCCACATTGTTTTGTCCAAACAGCCTTAATGATGGCCTTCGGAACTTCCCCATAGGACAGTGGACATAGTCTATTTTTATTTTTTGTATTTTTTTACAAAAATTAAAAAAGTGGCACCTGTGTAAAAAAAATTATCAGAAGGGGCCACAGCATGTCTGTTCCACTTACCTCTTCAAGTAATTGTTGCAGCTATGATGAAATTAAAGGTGAGACCCGGCATCATTTTTCGTAAATGCGAAAAAACCTAATGATGGGAACCCTGAGAACAGGTGATAAGAAAATGTCATTCAAAACAAATAGGGTAACGCTTTCAATTCTACAATGATGGCTTCATTTCTACCAGTAATAGTGAGCAAAATGAACAAACACACAGAGAAAAATATGTCTTTTAATAATTGCAGTGTCACACAGATTCACATTAATCATGAAAAAAACACAACAAAAACATCAAAATGACTTTTTGTGATGTACCTAACAAGGGGCAGCACACAAAATTTCAGAACCTTTCAAACCAAAAAGAAACCGGTCGTTCTCAAATTCCATAAATTTTAACTACCCATGCAAACCTCTCCCGTGGCGCGATAGCTCACTAAGTGCTCCTGCCACGTAACTTTCAGATTCAGATTGAGCTTGCAGGAAACCCTGCCTGTGCCTGCATTTTCATTATTAGGCCAATATCTAGCTTGTGAGGTCGTCTATCACAGCTTGGCTGTCCAGCTCCCTATTGAACAAACACTAGAGGCACCAGTTCGATGTTTGCCCGCCGACATCTGATCATCTAGTGGTGTACAATCAATTTGTGACATTGAAAAAGTGCTTGCCGGCCACTCCTAATAATTGTTTATAGTCATTTATTTAACCATAACCTAATGATTTAGCAAAACCAAGGTCCTTTAACCCTTAGAACACTGATGTCGACTACACTAGACATTTTGTATTTCTATTGGCAACTGTATCAGCCCTGATAACCAGTTGTTAAAAATAAAATATGTTTTCAATCTTAAAACACTGATATATGGTGGGACTTGAATTTAACAAATAATTTTCAGTCACTTGAAGTTGTGGATCGCTGTAGCGAGACACAACTTCAAGTGGCTGAAAATTTAAATTTCTTTGCTCAGTGCTCTAAGGGTTAATTTAACATAGCATATTTTGTATATTTTTTCTGTTCCAGAAACCATTGACCACTTTTAGATTCTTTGACAGAACAGTAAGTTTTTGTATTTATACTTTCACCAAACTAACCACAAATGTAATATATTCTTGTGAGCATGTATGCATAGCTAACAAGTAATATTTAAGCCTATGCATAATTAAAAGAGAGATTTAGCTATCTACTAAACCAACACTTGAAACTAATTTTTTCACAAAATGTTGTAAAAACACCTGTGCAGTGATATAACTTTGTTATCTAATTATCTGATGAACACAGTTGATATATACTAGAGCTATGTGCTTTGATCTGAAGTTGATGCATTTGAGTGTTTTGTTTGTTAAATTAATAATTTTGGAGAGCTGAATAAAGTCTAATTAATCCAGATATTAAATTTTTCAAACATATCATTGTAATGTTGTTTTCCAGGATTATTACACTGTACACGGCGGGGATGCACTGTTTGCTGCAAAAGAAGTCTTCAAGACCAATAGTGTTGTGAAGCACCTTGGGTCAGGTAAGGTTGCGAAATGATGTTGTGAAAAATTGAGTGATTTGTTAGACAACATAGATGATGAAACACCATCAAAACTCTTTCAGGAAAAACTATAATATGATATAGGTTTCAAAAATGTCCGAGATGTTTGTTTCTCATAAATAGGAATATTTTTGATCATTCAAAGCTGTAAACATAGTGAATGTCATTAACAATTCCATCTTTAAATCATTGAAAAACAAGAGAACTAAACAATTCAGCAGCACATGGGTTAAATTGCAATAAAAATGGTAAATAACAACTCAGGAACACAGGGGCTGTAGATGGATGAAAATGACAATTATATGTTGTATAAATGGGCACATGGTAAGACCAATTTTCAAACTATAGCTTGATATTTTGTATATTGTAGGTGACCGTAAGGTGGCATCCGTAGTGCTGAGTAAAACAAATTTTGAATCTGTGGTGCGTGATCTTCTGCTGGTCCGTCAGTACAGAGTGGAGGTGTACAAACACAAAGGTGGCAAAAATAACAATGACTGGGATCTGGCATTTAAGGTGAGAGAGCTATTTTATCACTGATTGTAATTATTAAATAGCCTTTTTTTTTTATTATATAAATTTAATGTGTACATGTATCTCTTTTTATTTCATATAAATATTTTTTTTATATTCTAGAGATATAAAGTTTAGCACTCGCCTATTACCCTTTACCCACTAAGTTATGTTATTTAAGTTGTCACTCACTTTAACCCTTAAAGCGCTGAATTATTTTATGAAAACCTTGAAGACCAAAGGGTTTTTTTCAATTAGAAATTATCATAACTGTCTTGGTTAGCTATTTCTGATTTATTTGAATACCTATGGTATGGGTCTATTGGCAATAGAAATATTTTCACTCTAAATTGTGTCTCACTACTGTGACCCACATCTCTATTTGTAGTGATAATTACTCACAAAAATGTGCAAATCTTTATGTTTAACTTTTAAAGCATTGAAATATTTCATACAAACCACAGTGGTCAAACATTTTGCTTTTCCATTTGAAACGTCATATATGACGTAGTTAGCTCTGCTTCATTTGAATATCCAGTACCTATGTTATGTGTTTACGGCCAGTATAAATATTTGAATCTGAATGATATTTGAGCTGTTTATACATGATACTGACACATTTTTCAGCTTAACTGAGAGAAAGGACACTAAACTAGTTACTAGACAATAGTAGCTAATAAAGTCAGTGCCATTTTTAGCCGGCCCTAAAAAAGTGGGCTATTGCACTTGAAGTTGTGTGTTAACATTTACTTGCAGGCACGATTAGTTGAAAAGTTTTTCATGTATCCTGCTCAAATTTGTTATGCATGTTACTAATGACCAGTTCTCGGACAAGTTCATTAATGGCTGAAATTTTTTTTAAATAGCTGATTCATTGTGATTTTTCACATTTGACTACAAAATTTTGACCTTGTGGGCGGGATTACTTCAAGTTTAATAATGTCGGCGGGCTATTGTCGCGTATGCTCTTGTTATATTACATCGCAGGGCTTGCCTAATTTTTTGGAAAGGACATTTAAACTGCTAGCCCCCCCCCCCCCATTCCAACTGGAGGATTCAACTGTAAATGTCACTGCCCCACCACTTTGCCAGTTACCCCTGAGCTCCCTGGGCCGGGATTTGACTGGGTCTAAATGAGGTCATAATTTAAAATCATTCCATTGTTATATGTTATTTTGCAGGCATCACCTGGAAATCTTGCCCAGTTTGAGGATGTTCTATTCGGCAATAATGATATGTCGGCTGCAGCGGGAGTGCTGTCTGTCAAATTGGCCATGAACGGCACACAAAGGGTAAATTTAGTATAGTTTTTATTTGTGGTAGTGTATCTTAGTCTCTATCTCAATTTTAATTGTGACAAATAATTATTTTCAAATTGATTTATTTGATTAGTGAGCATCAACTACAATTTTTTTATCTATTTATGGGGCATTTTATTTGATTTAACAGTTTTATTGAAACTGAGATGTAGAATGTACAACTGAGGTGACAAGATGATTATGAATAAACTATAATATTAAATGGTGTGTTGTAATCAAAACAAAAAAAAACATTTGAAAAAAATTATGAATATTTGAAAACACATTTCCAATCAATTGGACAAGAATACCTTGTGATTTTTTAATTTAAAGGGACATGCCCACGCTAAAAGACGAATTTCCTGATTTCTAATTTTTGACAACCATGTCAAAAATAGGAAATACGGGAATTTTGTCTCTATATCTAGCCTAACTGGTAAATGTGCAGCACAAAAATTTAAAAACTAGTTCTAGTCTATGGACATGTTTACATCATATAGTCATATTAAGAAAGCAAAATAAAATCACTGATTTTTTTATGATTTTCGCATGGGCATGTCCCTTTAATCATGTATTATTATTTTCAGATTGTAGGCGTGGGTTATGCCGATGCCTCTCTCAGAAAGCTTGGCATTACACAGTTTGAAGATAATGACCACTTCTCTAACCTTGAGGTTAGCTACAACTGTTCAGAAAATAAATAAAATAAGATATCCTGACCCTTAGAGCACTGAAATATTATATGGATACCAAATGTGTTTTTTTCAACTTAAAATCATCATAAATATCTTACTTAGCTCTTTCCTCTTCATTTGAATGCCCATGTTATGCGTATGCGGCCATTGTTTACTCTTTCAGTGCGGGAACCGTCGTTTAATGTCAAAATCTGACGTTAAAGATGGTCCCCGCCCGGTTGAAGATTTCTATCAAAAATAGCTGAGGTAACCTTTCTATTTTTTCGATGGGAGGGGGTAATTTTTTGAATGGGCATCCCTGGCAATATCTAACAGGGATGCTTTTAATGTTTAATGTCAAAAACAGTCGCATCTATTTTTCCATTGATGTTCTGTTCTCATAGGGGTTGATAGTTCAGCTGGGACCCAAGGAATGTCTTCTGCCTGTTGGGGAATCTTCATCAGAAAACAGTCAGCTGAAGCCAATCATAGAAAGAAGTGGAGTCCTCGTCACAGAACGAAAGAAAGGTGCTGCTGATTATTCAGTCTATTCAACACCCTGAATAGATTGGCTATGAAATATCCATCTATATCTACACAGGGTTCTCAACTCCTCAGGGAGAAAGTAGTTTTAAAATTTCTGATTACCTGTAACTATTTTCTCAATTCATATCTGATTTTAATTTATATAGCAACATTTTTTTTTCAGGAGGGGGACGGGGGCGATTATTAATTTAGCTAATTCAATTTGATCTGATCAGCACAATGTGACACATAGCCAGACCTTTTTTTCCATTCTTCCAACTAGCAGGAGTTTGTTACTGATAGATTTAATGTTACACTCCTGACAAGTCTGACATATGAGAATAGAATTTATAATTTTTATTAAACTAAATAATTATAGAGAATGGCAGAAATTTTACTAATTGCAAAATTTTAAAATAATTTGCAATTTATCACCATCCCGCTAGACAAAAAAAGTTTTTGTTAGTGTCTGACCATCATGGGCCATTATATTTCAAATGGCCCCTTGTGCCAGTTTTTTTTCTTATCTACACAACACTTCTATAAAGGTTGTATCAGTCACTTTGTGACGTGGCAGATACAACCCTTTAACCCTTGAACTGCTAAATTAAATAATTTAAATTTTCACCCACTTAAAGTTGTGTCTCGCTACAGCAACCCACAACTTCAAGTGGATGAAAATGACTCATATTTGTTTAATTTGAGACAACGCATTTGCGAATCTTGATGTTTAAACACAATAATTGTGATTTTAACAGCTAATAAAACAGAGTAAAAGCGACTCTAGTCATGCTTGATGTGCAAAAGTGTACTAAATTCATTCAGGCCCATTTTTTTTTTTAAATCACTGACCGTGTTGACCAGTGTCAAACATCTGAATGAAAATTTTTTTGTGTCTACAGCGGAATTCACAACTAAAGATAATGTACAAGATCTGGATCGTCTGCTGAAGAAGAAGAAAGGAGAACAGTCAAACAGCGCATCATTACGTATGAATATATGGTTTTTATTCACTATCTTTTTTTACTCTGTTTTAGATGAGCGCATGCTTTAGATTAATGCACCAATTGTGCGTTCATTGGATTGTTGCCAATTTCCAAAAAAACCCAGTTAATTTCAGGAGTTTTTTTTTTCTTACTCATTTTATAACTTTTTCAAAAATGAATCCAAAAGTTTTTCATTTTGTCTTCACTCCTCATCAACTTTTCCAGAAATTTGCCTTTTTTTATCGCCCTGATTAACATTTCCTGAAAGAGGGTCCATAGTTTTTCTTTTCTTAATTAAGTCTTCCTAAGATAATTTTCATTGTATTTTGAAGATATATATATATCTGTACCATATATATATTGAATATGTACATGTATTTAGGCATTAGATTAAAAGAGTATGATTATTTCATTCCAGCGGAGATGGAGAACACACATGGGATGATGGCACTTTCAGCTATTATTAAATACCTTGAGGTAACCTAATAAATCTTTAATCTCACCTATACCATTTAAAAATTGTAACCCGTTTGTGACGAGCCCCGGAGATCTATTCAGGGGGACCATTCAGATTTGAGCCCAGGAGATCTCCGTGTCCGATTGCCTGAGATAACTAGGACATCATAAAATAATCTCATTTCAGAAACAGCGCAGTAGCATAATAATTTTGTAGTCAACACGTTAATATTGATCTATTTATTTGTTTAGGTAACCTATTAAATCTTGTCTATAATATCTAAAAATCTTAAGATTGTTCTCTTTCATACCACTTGCCATAAACTTTTTTGTAATCTGTAAACCAACTTTATCAAAATATTATGATCTATTTATTTTTGCTTCAATTTTACTGTATCATTTAGTTGAGTCTTTTCTTCTCAGCAAATATTAACTGGCTTTTTCAGGCTTATTCATCATTAGTTTTTAAAACGGTTGTGTTCTTCAAAAATAACCAAGACAGTAGTAGCAAAATTTGAGTCCTTACAAACTAACTTGATATGTCCCTGAATTTTGTGTTAAAAAAATGTGAGAGCCATAAGTGTTCTAAAAATAAAATTAACATGAATATTTTTGTTTTCATGGTTCGTTTTCGAGTTTGTTTCCCTCTGACACTGCAATCACTGAATATTTGAGTGGTCTTTCAAATTATTTGGTGATGCATAATGTAACTTTTCTGTAAGCCTTGTAGAACCACTTTCTAAAAAAGGCAAAACAACAGTGTAATGCAAATATATATTATAATAATTTTCTTTTTACTGGAAATTATACATTTTTTGTCAATAAAAAAACAGGTTAAACTCTAATCATTTTACTTCTTTTTAGAGAATGTGTTATCACATTAAAATAATGCAATGTTTTTGTCGTAGCTGATGGCTGATCAGGAAAGTTTTCACCAATTCACTCTCGGCTCATTCAACCTAGGACAATACATGAGGATGGATGCTGCTGCTGTTACTGCTCTGAATCTACTGCCTAATGCTAATGAAGGTACGGCTACGGTTTTATAATAGTGTTGTATCATTAACATAATTTAACATTAATTTTTTTATAGCATTTAATCCTTGTACATATATTTACACTATTTTCTATTTTATCGTATTATGCACTGTACAATATTATAATGTACGGTTAATTTTATTGACACATAAGTCTAAATGATAAACTTCCCGTCGTCAATAAATATCTATCTATCTATTTGGTTACAGGAGGTAATTCGTGTCAGAGCATGCTGGGTTTACTGAACAAATGTCGCACAGCTCCCGGACAGAGGCTGCTGGCTCAGTGGATTAAACAACCTCTGATGGACATCAATAAAATACGTGAGTCACATCATCCCTCGATCTGTCCCCAGAAAACACAAGTTCTGATGCTGCCTTTACCCTTAAAGCACTAAATTTGATAATTTGTATTTTCATCCACATGAAATTGTGTCTTGCTAAAAGTTTTATATGCTATTGGCCACGATTTAATCTCCAGGGGGAGGGCTGGAGTGTTTTTTAAGTAAATAAATTCAGGCAGATATGAAATAAATAATCTACTTCAAGAACTGTTCTATATAAATAAAATTTCAGTAATCAAATTTGAATCTTTTATCGTGCTGCCGAGCTGTGTTAAAATAAATAATTTGTCCACGACAAAAACTACTGGAGATTGAATGGTCACGGTGGCCCCCCAAAGTTTCTAATTTTTATTTTTACATGCAAATTTGCCTTGACTTTGTGTGTTCTGCTATCATTTCAACCAGCATTTTTCCCACATATTTTCACGTATTTCAATTGATTTTTTTTGTGTTAGAGGAGAGGTTGAACCTGGTGGAGGCTCTGGTTGAGGACACGGAGCTGAGGCAGGGTTTACAGGAGGATCATCTGAGACGACTACCAGATCTACAGAGACTCGCCAAGAAGATGCAGAGGAAACAAGCCAAGCTACAGGACTGCTATAAGATCTACCAGGCGCTACAGAGACTGCCGATGATGGTGGAGGCGTGTGAGAGACATTCTGGGGAGCATTCACACCTCCTAATGCAGGTGTTCACTAACCCTATAAAGGTAAATATACATATGAGAGACACTGAGGGGAACATTTAAATTGACCACTGCTGTTCGCAATTTAAATATTTTTTTTTTTAATCAAATAATCCATGCCGGCCAGCCACTCCCAATTAATACGCAAGGAAAAAGAAGAGGGCTAATCTTATTATCTGATTACTACCAGACAAAGTTAAAACATATTTAACCCTTTGTCTGCTGATCGAAACAAACATCCATTTTTAGTTTTATCAGCCAATTAAACTACTGTTAATAGGAATGAAATGACTGTTTAGACATCGAGATTTGTACATGCTTGGTTTCAAACTAAACAAATATGCGTAAATTTCAACCTTTTGAGGTTGTGAATCGCGGTAGCAAGACACAACCTCAATTGGTTGAAAATTTAAATAAATTAACTATGAACAGGATAAGGGTTGACAAGTCAAATCCAACAATAACGGTAAATATACATGTAAGATACACTCGGAGGGCACTTGCACCTCATAATGCATTATGCAGGTGTTCAATAATCCAATCAAGTTGAATACACAGCCTAAAATCTTGTATATTTTAACTTCTTTATTCATAACCCAACATTCTCTCAGAAAATATGTTAGTTCTTTTTTCCAAATGAGGAGTGACAACCTGGTAAGTGGAGGCTTAGTTTCCAGGAGTTTATGGTTTAACGGTCTAAAATTAACTCGGAATCGAAGCTCTTTTTTCCAAATGCAAATATATTTAAGCCAAGTTAAATATCAACAAATTTTAATATATTTTTAGTTTATCAACAGTGTATAGACTTGTGGAAAGTGTCATAAATGGAATGTGAACTGTTCTCGAGGCGTGCTATACGCTGATAGCGATTCTAAGGCATTGTTATTAATTCCTCTACTTGCACTTGGTTAAAGAGCGTTCTTTTTTAATTGGAGAGCCAAAAACTTATACTGAAAATTCTTTTCACAAATCAGGTCAGCCAAATCTTGTTGTTGTATGAATTTTTTGTGAAACAGGAGTTGCTGAGAGATTTTGAGAAGTTTGAGGAGCTTGTGGAGACGACGCTGGACCTAACGCAAGTCGACAATCAGGAATTTCTGATCAAGGCTGATTTTGATGAGGACCTTCAGGGTAAGTTATTCAACTCTCTATTCAGCACATAATACAATAAAGTCTATATTCGCTTGAATTAAAATTATTAAAAATTAATTCAATTTGTATCTATGATATTTACAATATTTACTTACAGCCCTGAAAGAGAAAATGGATGAACTTGAGGAATCCATCAAAGGACAGATGAACAAGGTGTGTGGAGTTGTCTTTCATCTGTGTTTAATTTATTATAAAGTCCTATATTCGAGTCCCTGGGACGTTATTCTCGGACGACTCAATGGTTTCATTTCATTAGAATTATCTGTACAATTACTTCCGCGGAGTACAACAGGAAATTTTCATTATAATCACTTACATGTTTAACATGCCACACAGACATTTTTAGGGAGATACGGTAACCCTTTCAGTGCGTGGATCGACTTTAGACATCAGATTATGATGGCTAAGTTAGTCTCGTTATGGAAGGGTGGGATAAGTTATAATGGCCAAAGCCCCATAACATGGGTATTCAAATGAAGTGAGAAGAGCTGGCTAACACATTCATGACGATTTCAAATTGAAAAAACCTTGGGTCTTCAGTGCTTTAACCCTTACAGCGCGGGGATCGACTTTAGTCGTCAGAATCTGATGTCTGTGGACGTCAGATTCTGACGACTAAAGTCTATCCCCGCTTTGTAAGAATTAAAATATTTCTAATGGCCGTAGACCCGTAACATAGGTATTCAGATGAATCAGAAAGAGCTTACTAAGACATTTATGATGATTTCAAATTGAAAAAATGATTTCTACAAACATTATTCAGCGCTTTAAGGGTTAAGGGTTGAATGTTGAACATGTCACACAGACATTATCAAGGAGATGTGTTAACCCATATCCTGCTGATCACAACTATTGTCTTTTAAAACCTTTTTTTTTTAATCAACCAAATCTCTGGGAAATGAAATATGTGTCTAATTTTTAATTGATTGAAATTGTAAGTTTTATCAATAAGCTGTGGATTACAATAGCCAGACACAAATTCCGTGTTGTTAAAACATAAAGACATAAAGACCCATGACTTGGCACTTGGCTGAGAGACATTATTTTTGTAGGCTGCCCGTGACCTTGGTCTTGAGGCTAACAAGACTTTGAAGCTGGAGAGCAACGCTCAGATGGGATACTTCTTCAGGATTACTAGGAAGGTTAGACTATCAGGATTTTACTAATCGGCCAAAATATACTTATTTTTAAAAACAGGGTTTTTATAATTCCCAGCTGCTGCTTTTTAATCTGTGTCTGCACAGATTTCTGTTGTGAAAATTAATTTGAAAGCTAATGAAAGCATCACTTGCACTCAAGGTATGCTAAGATTAGTCAACTTTTGTACATGCAAATGGATTAAATCTAACCTTTTCATTGTACAGGAAGAGAAAGCTTTGCGTAGTAGCAAGCACTATCACACGATCGACACAAACAAAAATGGTGTGAGATTCCGAAACTCGCGTCTGAGAGACCTGAACGAGGAATACGTGGATGCCAAACAGCAATACACACAGCAGCAGCAGGGTGTCGTCAGCGAGATCATCAACATCGCTTGTAAGATTTAAACCCCCATGATACATAAAACTGACCTGATGTCTTAAACCTAAGGGTTTACAATGAAACTGATTCAACTATAGCAATTTTTTTTTCAATTTACATCCATGTTTGGTTATCTATCAAGTCGGGGCTTGTAGTGGATGAAGATTTCTCTGTTAAATTCCAACTTGAAAGGGCTGATAACACTTGTTCCTTTTCAGCTGAATTCCTTGTTGAATTGAATCTGGAATTATCGACACAATTTCCAGCTTCAAATTAAGAAATAAAATTATGTTTATGGGAAAATGAATGAAAATTTTTATAAAAAGAATATTAACAGTGCATGTATTCACGTCATTCTTACAAATTTCTGTCGTATTTGTTGGTATGTCTTGTGGCCCACAAATTTGTTGATTATGTCGCTAATTCTTCAGAAGTAACCTATGTTTGAAGTTTTAATAAAAATGCATATTTAGTTTGTTTTGTTTCAGCGAGTTAGGTTGTTTATTTGCATTTGTTTCAGCGGGTTATGTCGAGCCGATGCTTATACTCAGTGATCATCTGGCACAGGTTGATGTCATCGTCAGCTTTGCCCATGTCGCTACCAGCGCCCCGATGTCATATGTCAGACCAAAGCTGCGAGAACTAGGTAAAAAACCTGTATACTGGGGCAGTAGTTAACTCTTATCTTGCTGATCACAACTATTGTCATTTCAACCTATTTTATTAGTCGATAAAATCACTTTTTGGGAAAGAAATGTGTGTTTAAACACTAAGATTTTGAAATGTTTGATTGCAAATTAAACAAATTTGCATAATTTTCACACACTTGAAGTTGTGGGTCGCGGTAAAGAGACACAACTTCAAGTGGATGAAAATTCAATAAACCAATCCGGCCGGATGAGGGTTAAGTAATGAACCGGCCGGTAAATCACCATATGAATGTAATGGCTGAGATTTATATATCAAGTGAACCTTTAACCCTTTAAGTCCTCACGATGCATTAAAGCATCATATTACATCCCTGAAAACAGACTCAATTTTCTTACAATAAAGGGTTTTAGGACGAAAATTCCCATGAAACTGTTTTACCAATACATAACAATTTTCTTAAATTTTTAAATCATCTTCATCCACTACAAGTCGAGAATTGCGACAGCAATTCGAGGCTTGTAGTGGATGAAGATGACAATGGTAAACTTAGGCTTGAAAGGGTTAACCCTTACAGTGCGGGAATTGACTTTAGATTTCAGCATCTGATGTCTGACATCTTCAAGTCTTAAGTCGTCCCCCACACTGAAAGAGTAAAATATTTAAAATGGCTGTAGAACCATAACTTAGGTATTTAAATAAAGCAGAAAGAGGTAACTGAGACATTTATGATGACTTCAAATTGAAAATAAAACTTGGTCATACCAAAATATTTCAGCGTTGTAAGAGCTAGATCAGGACACTGATCTAGATGGTGAAATTGATAATAACTAAATAACTATAAATTAAAACCTGTTCTGCTCATTGTATTGTATTCTTGTGATCATATTATTGTCGCCATATTCATGAAATTGATTCAAGTATGATAAAGATGATAAAAAAAGATGATAAAATGGCTAATGATGTTGTTTGTTTAGGCGGTGGAGTTCTGAAGCTGACAGAGGCGAGACACCCGTGTCTAGAGATGCAGAATGATGTCGCTTTCATTCCTAATGATGTTGTTTGTTTAGGCGGTGGAGTTCTGAAGCTGACAGAGGCGAGACACCCGTGTCTAGAGATGCAGAATGTTGTCGCTTTCATTCCTAATGATGTTGTTTGTTTAGGCGGTGGAGTTCTGAAGCTGACAGAGGCGAGACACACGTGTCTGGAGATGCAGAATGATGTCGCTTTCATTCCTAATGATGTTGTTTGTTTAGGCGGTGGAGTTCTGAAGCTGACAGAGGCGAGACACCCGTGTCTGGAGATGCAGGATGATGTTGCTTTCATTCCTAATGATGTCTCATTTGAAAAAGGTAATGTCTAACCTGTAGAATGGCAAAAAAGTTATTTCTTTCCGAAATTGCATTTTACCTTATTTACCCAGAAAATGTAAGATGTTGACCAGAAAATGACCCATCAAACACAAGATGTTGAAAGAATTTGAGTTTGATGTTGGCCCACAGCCTATGACACTGGCCTAACATTAGACTAAAATTGGTTCAACATCTTGTCTGATGTGCATGCTAGCTCGACATAACCATTTAAGCCCAACATCACATCACAAGCATGTTTTCTTATTATCATATCCTATCAAAGAAATTCATGCTGAGTGAAGCTTCGGTTTGCCACATTACACTTGTGTACATGTATTTTTTTAAATCACACTGTAAATCTGTGTTTCAATTTTTCGAAAATTTGTGATTTTGGAACTTTTCGCAAGTTCTAGTTTTAGCGAATTTTCAATTTTGAAAAAACATATCGGTCGTTATTAGTTCTAACGGATATTTACTGAGCTGTGAAACGTCACGTTTTAATGGCACTTACTCAGCCGTGAAATCAACGACTCCCTTTATCCATCATTATCACAAGTAGGCATAATCCACTTGTCACCACACCCTTTCACGTAATACCAATTACTGGCAATCACTATGCACACAGTGGGTGACCGGTCACGACACGTGCCTACCTTCTCAACTCACACGGGTCCTTGCTTAAATGTTGGTTTAATGTTGGGTCAAAGCTGGAAATACCAGGCCAACATTTAATCAGCCCTGGTGTAACTTCCAGAGTTAGTTGGGCTGGTGACAATGGACAGCGGTCTTGTTATACAAACACATTACTGGTACCTACATGTAATTAGCAAAACGGTTCCAATCTTCGTCTTCCATAGCAGGCGGGTACAGACTTGTGTAAGACTCAAATCGATCACCTATTGTACATCATGATCAATAAATATAAACATTGATGATTATACTCTATTCCAGCGTTATTTTTATTCACGCTCACACACTATAATTTAAGATATATACATTGTTGTTGAGTCTTCATAGATGCTGTAGTTAAAGTTCACTGTAGTCTTGGTCCATTTTTTACAGTATTATTTTTATTCACATTGAAATGGGAATTATAGAGCAATTTATATTCCAACCCTTTTGCTGCTGAATTATTTGTTTCTATTTTAAATTCATTAAAGCTAAAATTGCTGTTGAAATTTCAAGCAACAGCTGACTTGTGTATTATTCTTGCAAATTCGTTCTTCTTAAGATATGAATGATTAACTTTGATATTTATTAAGAGGTGTGGATAATAAATGATTATTTTATGTTTTCTTTCACTTTCCATGGTGCATTGATTCAAATGGACCTGAGATATAATTATTGTGTTAGACTGTATATTTTATAATCAGTTTGACAATTTTAAAATCAAATTATTATGTGCATTCATATGCTTATCCTGGTTATCTGCTATTAACACATGTTTGCTTCAGGTCAGGAGATGTTTCACATTATTACTGGACCAAACATGGGAGGAAAATCTACTTACATCCGATCGGTGAGTTGTGTTTGTACAGTAGAACCTGCTATGAGCAGCCACAGAAAAGGTGGTCTCTCAAAAATCAACGCTGAAATATTTTTTGTATAAACTATAGAGACCAAAGGTTTTTTTTTCAATTTGAAATCATCATAATTGTTTTAGTTAGCTCTTTCGGCTTCATTCGAATACCTCTGTTATGGGTCTACGAACATTATAAATATTTTAATTCAGGGTTAAGTGTTTTCCCATAGGAAGTGCATTTTAGTATACTTATGCATACTTTATGAATTTTTTTTATCATAATTACTTTTGCTTTAGATTGGGGCTATAGTACTGATGGCACAGCTGGGGAGTTTTGTCCCTTGCGAGTCTGCAGAGATCAGCCTGGTGGATGCCATCCTGGCCAGGGTCGGTGCCGGAGACAGCCAACTCAAAGGAGTGTCCACCTTCATGGCCGAGATGCTGGAAACTGCAGCCATTCTCAGGGTCTGTGTTTAACCATAGCTCACTGACTACAGTTTTATTAGCACCTGTATAATCAGTTGAATAGCTCAGTGCTCTATAGACTACGGGTTAAAACAAAAAGGCTCCTGACAGAAGCTGGAATTTTCGTTAGCAATTCCAGCTTTAAATGAAGTAAAATAGAACCAAAGAATTTAGCTCGACATTGGTTAATACAATAAACCTGTGTTGGTTTCAAGATACACATATAATTGATTACTCATATATTGTAGGAATATTGCACTTTTTATTACTGGTCAATTTCGAATTGAATTGAGTTTTTATCATTTAACAGACATGTGCAGAAAACATGGGTAACTTTTGCAAAACATTGCACACAAATAAATATTCAGAATAAGGACATTTTATTGTCATAACATTTGGAATAGCCACCATGGATTTATTTGCTGTGGTTATTGTTCTAATTTGAGTATGGTACACAGACATTTTAAAGTGCATTGAGTAAACGACCTTTTGATTGAGTATAGTTACGCAATTAATTTGATTTTATTGAGTCTTAGACATTTTTTGGGGTAAACACGTTTAATACACAGCTTATCTATAGTGCTGGTGTTTTATGTTTTGTGCAGACGGCCACAGAGAACTCCCTGATCATCATTGATGAGCTTGGCAGAGGTACATCTACATATGATGGGTTCGGGTTAGCGTGGGCAATCTCAGAGTAAGTTAAATTAAAGAAAATTTCTGAATATTTCAGTCTGCCTTTTAAAATTAAAAAAATAAATGGGCTATTGCAATTGAAGTTTAGTGATGGCGCGATAACTTTAAAAGTTGTTCATAAATCATACTGAAAAAAATGTGAACCGCATGTTGATAATAACCAATTTTTGGACAAGTTCAATAATAGCTGAGATATGGCTGATTTATGCACAAAATTATTGATTGATTTTTCGTGATTTATCACATTTACGTTGTTAATTTTAAAAGTTCAATAATGACAGCGGGCTATTTTCGGGTCTTCTGTTTGCTGACAGATAGATAACCAGACCAGACTGCATATTCATTATGTTGAGCAGGTCATCCATCTGTCTCTCTGTCCGTTCATCCGTCTGTCCTGACAAATTTTCTTTCATACGGAATGCTCAGACCAAATTTTGTAACCCTTGTTCTGAGGGAACCGTATATATACGTTTTCAAACAAATTTCAGACTAAATAATATACCACTAAAATGTGTAACATATCTTGTGATAGATGCTCAGTTAATCAAATAATTCAATTTGGGTCTATTTTTCATAAATAATACAATTTATCTTTCAATTGAAGCTGGAAGTTGCATTATCAAGTCCAGCTTCAAATGAATGAAAAATATTCACAAAACAATTCAGCAGTACAAGGGTTAATGGTGAGTGGGGGAGGGGTGCAGAGCATGGTGGGCGGGGGAGGGGTGGAGAGCTTGGGGCTTTTTTCTGGCATCTACACATGCTGCATTAGATTGGAGTAGAAACACCTCTTAAATTTTAACTTGGAACTCATTAATGTTTCATCCACTAAACAAGACTAGAGAATATAGTTTGCATATTTTAATAATCTGGAAATATTAATTAGAATTACTTGGTATGTCAATTTACACATCTGTAATTTAAATGAAAACGAGATTTAAGTAGGGACTTACATTTCTGACACCTTTATTAAGACTCATCTTTTGCAAAATGTCATATTTCTAGCTGCCATGGCAGCTTTAAAATTGGTGGAGATTAATATTGTCAAATTTATTCTGATGTGTCAATATTATATTTATAGGAACTCACTTTTTGGCGAAGAGAAACATTGGCATTTTTTTATCAAGCCGCAAATATAAAACAGGCACCAATATTTCCAGTTTCACAGTATATATATTATATGCATTTCTCTTTTATATTACAGACACATAGCGACGAAAATCAGTGCTTTTTGTTTGTTTGCCACCCATTTTCACGAGTTGACCGCATTAGCTGACCAGCACCAGACCGTGAATAACCTACATGTGACTGCTCTGACAACCAATGACACACTGACTCTACTCTACAAAGTCAAACTAGGTGAAGAACATTTCTGATATATGTGACCCGCCAGGTGTTAAAGGGCAAAATTTACAAAAAATTTTTTTTCAATATACCTTCTTTAATAGCTGTATTTTACCCGTCTTGTTTTATAAACTGAAAGTTTTCTTAAGATATCTTTGGGATTTTTATCTTTTCAATTTTAGCTATCAAACATTTTAAATTAGGATTTTATTTGACCCATTCTCAGATAATTAGCTAGTGTTATAAGTTGCTAAGTGACATGCTTATCAGGTGTTTGTGAGCAAAGTTTATTATATGTTGCTAAGTCAAATGACATTCATCATCATCAGATTTTGGTCCTTAGCGTTCAGTGTTATTATATGTTGCTAAGTGACAGCTTTTTATCATTATCAGGCGTTTGTGATCAGAGTTTTGGAATTCACGTAGCCGAGCTCGCACATTTCCCTAAACACGTAGTAGAGGTGAGTGCCTAGCAGGCAAACACATTGCGCCAATATCACTTCAACCCTTACAACGCTGAATTACTTTGTATAAACCGTGGAGAGCAAAGGGGTTTTTTTAATTTGAAATTATCGTAAATGTCTTGGTTAGCTCTTCCTGGTTCATTTGAATACCTATGTTATGGGTCTGCGGACATTAGAAATATTTTTACTCTTACAGTGCTGGGATCGACTTTAGTCGGCAGAATCTGACGTCTACAGACGTCAGATTCTGACGACTAAAGTCGATCCCCGGGCTGTAAGGGTAAATGATCAGGCGTAGCACACCTTGGCATCTACGGTCTGAATCGTCAATGTTCCCCAAAGAGAGTGCATGGAATCAAGGTCTCATACTCTGTGTCGATAGCTTAAAACATATACAATTGATACATGTACTAAATATGTAATTTTCATAAAATTGTGCTAAAAAAAAACTTTTTCTCTCCAAAGCACAAAATATTCAACATTATTCAATTTATTGGCCTATATTTTTTAATCTTAGATAAAAAATGTATGGTCACCTCTCCTGAACGGCCACTTATTGTCTTCAGAATGGCTGAGGTTCTACTGTGGTACACTTATTGATGTAAACACTGTTTGTTGAATCTGGCCACATTTTTTAGCTTAACTGTTGATATATGTCATGGCTTTATGTATATGTAATGAATCCAAATAATTTTCAAATATTTTCAAGGTAATAATTGATGGTAGAAAATATATTAGGTATGTGGAACATGATCATATTTCATCATAAGCGAGCCAGTTATCATTTACACACATTGTTTGTAGTTTGCACGGCAGAAGGCGAGTCAGCTGGAGGACTATCAGAGCATCAATTTGTCAGGGACTGATCTTGAAGGAGATGATGAACCCGCCGTGAAAAAAAGGAAACAAATAAAACAGGTCATTTTAATTTTGCTTTGCTTATAGAAGCTTGAAATGATGTTGACATAAAGTCATAATATATTACTGAGGTAAAAGATTAGGTTTATATTTTGATCATTTCATGTTTTATTAGTATTTGCTAATTAAGGCCATGTCATTAGTGATTTGATTGATTATATTCGGACGTTCGGTTCAGTAGTTATGATGACAGATTAGAAGTACCTGTATCACTAATCTATCACCCCCAAACAATTTATTCATCAACACATTCAAAGTTGCCTAAAATATTTGATAATATGTGCAGTATTATATTGAGGCCAGTAGATCCATGGTTTACAGACGGATTTCCGTCTTTACGAAAAAATCAGAGTAGGCAATTCTAGTGGGCAATAATCTTTTCAGTCTTGGGTTTCAGTCTTGGAATCATTTTCCACTCCCACCCCTGTTTCAGGAGTTGATTACGTAAATTAGTTGTTTTATTATACATGATTATTTGTAGCTGACTCATGAAAATTTCACTGATCGAAATTACAATCAATTCCCATTCCTTCTAATGTCATTCTTCTGTTTATTGTAGGAAGGAGAAGAGATTATGGTGGAATTTTTGAAGAAGGTGAAGCAATTACCCCTGACTAAAATGACGTCGGAGCAGGCTCTGACTGAACTCGACAAACTGAAACGAGAGGTGGCAGCGAAGGACAACACTTATCTCAGAGATGTGCTGGCACGGGCTACATGATCTGGGTTGTTCAAAAGAAGTCCAGAAGGGGAAGGGTAAAACTAGACCAACTGAACTAGAAGTATCTTTAACCACTTAGTCAGTTCAAAATGCATTTCCTGTCCCAATTTCCAACTCCAAATGGACGGGAAAAGATTGATTTTGAAAAGCAAAATGACCTAATGATTTTTATCAACAATAACTTAGCTAATGTAGCATTAATAAAGAAACTATTTTACAATTACAAAATAATGTTGACTACCTACGTTACCGTTGAAGTTATATTAACTGATCTGCCACGCACTAAGAGGAGCTGGTATTCTCGATGTACTTTTCTTTTACAATAAAACATAAGACATATTTTTGAGTTACATTTTAGTGATTTGCTGCTTCTCAAAATAGCATTGTCTCTTTGGTACCAGTAACCACTTGTAATCTAGTTCATTCTAAACTAATCTGGATATTTACTACGAAATCATTTTGTCTGAGGAAATTTTGTACATGGTTATTGTATGTCTTCGTCCAAGTTGGTGATACCTCTTCGAGTCTCAACAACCGAAAGCACTCAAAGTTATTGAATTGGAATTTTCACCCACCTGAAGTTGCTACTATATACGTAAAGTTTTAATGTGGGTCTGCGTCATAGATGATGGTCCAGAGTCGCGGAGCATTACATCAGCTGACTAAGATCCATACCATGCTTACAAGATAGTTACAAACATTACTGTGCTTGAGCTATTTTAAGTTTCATGAGCTCGGAAAGAGCCTTACTAGGCTGACTAATGATCTTAAGTACATAAGTTGAATTTAATAGCATTGTACCATACATGTGAATTCGATTGCGCATGAGATGAAATTGACATATTGTATGCTAAATTATATTTTATGTAAATATTCAGCTGACTGCACATTTGTTCGTCTAATGGTGAAGAACCTGCAATTCTTAAAGGTGATCTATCATCCCTTATATAGTATGAATAAATATGTCCTTATATGGGGTGATTGGCTATCATGTCCCTCTCAGAGGGTCACATGATAACCAATCACCCCATATATGGGGATGATTGCCTATCATATGACCCTCTGAGAGGGTAACATGATAGTGAATCACCCTATATAAGGAAACACTTGTGCCCCATCTTGTGGCAACTTTGATTTATTTGTCACAAATTTATTCACACTATATATAAGGGGTGATAGATCACCTGTAAGCAAGCATTCCTTAGAACACTGACCCTGAAGACCGTCTCCCAACTCGCCTTCAGTGCTGTCAGGCTCTAATATGTCTATCACTTAAAGTATTTCTGGCAGTAGAATCTTTTTGGTTTTGTTTGCCTTTAATCCTTTGCACATCACGGTTACAGTTGACACTTTAACCCCCATGACGCCTCAAAGCTTGATTTTGCATTCATGACAAGTGACCAAATTTCCCTACAACTTTGGGTTGGAGGGAGACATTTTTAGGCCGCCTTTTAATTAAAAAAGGTGGGCTATTGCAATTGAAGGTCGGCGTTAACTTGTGGGCGCGATAGCTTGGAAAGTTCCCCATGTATCCTTCCCAAATTTGTTATGCATGTTACTAATGACCAGTTCTCGGACAAGTTTAATAATGGCTGAAAAAAATTCAAAATGGCCGATTTACTGTGATTTTTTTGCATTTTACGTCAATATTTTGACCTTTTGGGCGCGATAACATATCTTTTCGAAATTTGTTATGCATGTTCCAAATGTCCAGTTCTCGGACAAGTTCAATAATGGCTGAAAAAAATTTGACTTCGTTGGCGCGAGAACATGAATTTTTTTTCATTATTCCTGCTCAAATTTGTTATGCATGTTACTAATAAGCAGTTCTCGGACAAGTTCGATAGCGGCTGAAAAAAATTCAAAATGGCTGATTTATTGCAATTTTTTGCATTTTACGTCAATAATTTGACCTTGAGGCGTAAGTTCAATAATAGCGGCGGGCTATTGTTGAGTGTGCTCTTGTAAGAAACTGTTTTAACATGGCCATTTTCTTAGATTTAGCGTCCACTGTAAGTCATCTTCATCTGCTACACGTTGGAGAATTGCGAGCAGCGTCAGAAAGTCGTGGCTTGTAGTGGGTGAATATTACAATGGTCAGTTAAGCCTGTAAAGGGTTTAATGCAACAACAAAGGAATGTTTTTACATATTTATTGTTATTTTCACCGGGATAAGAAGATATTTACATGTCATAGAAGCGTGTTTTTCTCTTCTGTGTTCTTAATGTCGACTGTACGATTATTTATGGGCAATAAAACTATCTTTCATTCGTTGTCTAACTCATTTGTGACACTGGTACGGGAAATTCTTGTTTGATTTCATTCTGTCACCTATATTTTCCACCAGTCTCTTCTCGTCACTCCATGGGCATATCAGCAGCATATGAACATTTAGAAGCTCTGTGACAATATCTACGATTTGGTTTTAAACATCTGCTACATAGTTTATTGTCTGTAGTGATCCTCCAGCCATTGTTGTATGTAGTTTTTCTCCACAGCCCTCGCTTTGGTCACACTGTCGGGATCTGCCAGGTTAAGAGCCCTGAAAAAAAGACATTATTTTTATATAGTGCAGTGTTACATATTCACACATACCACAGGAGCATGGGTCTAATTGGGCAGCCGCCGGTGTGATCAGGACGTCAATGGAATTTCTACGCAATGTCATTTTATGCCGTGCTGTGAATGTCAATGGTAACCCTTAAAACGCTAAATTAAATAATTTGAATTTCCACCCACTTGAAATTGTGTCTTGCTACTGTGACCCACAATTTCAAGTGGCTGAAAATTATATGTAAATTCGAAGTGATGACTTCTACAACTGTGACATACCCCCGTGGTAAGGTTTGTGTATTAGGCCTACATATTAGTGGGAAAGACGATGAAATATGAACCTGGAATGTTGAAATGTTATCATCGAAAAATAATGAAGTTTTGTTTTAATGAAACAGTGGAAACCTGCGAGGTTAGCATCCCAGCAAACACAAAACATTCGGTCAATGTTGGCCCATCGTCGTCGACGCTGGCCCAACATTGGCTGCACGTTTTGTGCTTGCTGGGATTTCTTCATTTACACATGATTATGTTTTGTTGAGGTTTACCTGAGATCCAGGTGATGAGCCCCGTCCTTAATAATCACAACAGGTAAACTGGCTGTCACTTCCTCCAGTACCTGATAAAACATACAATGTAAACATATAAAAGAAAACCCTTACCAGTAAACACAAAGCATTTGTATAACATTTGTACAATGTCGGACCAACGTCGAAGACGTAGGGCCGACGTTGTACACATGTTATACCATAGATTAACCATATATTTGGTTATTCTATGTTTACATTATTATTTTCTGTTTGTTGGGTTTCCTGCCAGCCTATATGTGCACAAACACGGCTATCGTAAGATGTTTATCCAATGTTGATTTATTGTTCTGCCAGCGTCGTAGACGATGGACCACGTTCAAATCAACATTGGGCCAATTTCTGATATTTGCTGGGAAATATACATGTATTTCATTTCAGCAAATAAATCTATAAATTATACATTTAAATTTTCTATAAATTATACATTTAGATTTTTTTCTGCAAAAGATTGAATACAACGGATACGAAAGACAATCCGTACCATCAATAATTATTTTGTTATCTGCTCGGCTCATCTATCGGTACGTCGTAGTACTTTGTTTGTTTTCCACAGAGAAGTTTGTTTCTCATATGATCGATTCCCACGAAAGTGATGCATTTGAACCTTATTTTGAAAAAGTTCATTTTCTCAATATTCAAAATAAACAGCGCCTTTATGTTACGCATTCTAAAGCGCGGCACCTGCACCTAATCAATAGCCAACACTTTTTTCGCTTTTGTAAATTTGAATTTTTTTAATTCATATTTTTTGAAAATTTAAAACTCATGTAACCCTACGAATACAGCTTGTGTTATGATATCTGAGTAAATCAATATTGCACAATATAAATATTTTACACATTATATCTATGACCTTAGCTGTGCTTGCTGTTTATTTGCTAAGCCGAATTCATTGTGGAGCATGTCCACAAAATAATGTTGGTAATAGCAAAATAGGTGCAATAATTTAAAGTGCGTTTTTGTAACCATACAAATGCGCTTTCATGTTCTATAAAACGAATACTACTACAGATTAACACAAGCTCTTTTCTCTAAATACACTTGTGGTACCAATGTATAATATGGGCAAGGTAACGTATCGGAAAATTATACCATTTTTTTAATTTCTTCCATTGAACACTACGGGTTTTTTTCAAATGTGTAACCCTACGAATTTTAAATAAAGAAATGGCAGCTGTGGAATTCTATGAAAGGACATGGGGTTTACCACCTTGTCTAACAGAATAACCAAGGTACAGTGTACGTGACAGTCAGATTTTAGTGGTTTACATAGATATCTTGAAACGTTAGCAATGTTTTAATTTTTAAGATATCCTACAAATTATCACAGTGCTATATTTCACTGTGTATGTGTGGAGAATACAGGAGTTAATTGAATATCTATGATGCATTATCATGTCATGACATGGCAATATGTGGACAATATCATTTAAAATATTCTTATGTAATAGAAGAGCCACCAGAGACTGAGGATAGTGTCATTCGTAGGGTTACACAAATGTTAAGTATTCGTAGGGTTACTATCTACAAGAGAATAACGTTAAATGATTAAAAAATATATATTGCTCTCATTGCAAAACAGGCCAAGAATAAATCTAACATCATAGTGAGCACTTATAAGGTGTAAAACTCAACAAGCTAATAAATATTTCTATCCACAAAATAAGAAACACGTTTTTAAAACGTTTGAAAATTATTTTAACTTACCAATGCAAAGGCTAATTTACTGTTAATATACTTTGTTATACATCATATTAAAAATATATCTAACGTGTATTCTTTTGTGTATTACAAATATTTGAAATACTAATTTAAACATATCTAGCATCTAAAAGAGTTCACCACTGTGTGCATTCGTAGGGTTACCAATTTCACAAATAGCTTCTATGTTGTATAACACAATACGTGTTTAATTGGGATTGCGAGACCTTTATCTAAAAACACGATATTTTTCAAAAACAATATATACAAGCAAGCCAAAACAAGTGGTATTTTAAAACGTGTATGATACAATAGCGACATAATCACTGTCTGACTTCACCAGTTGGAAATACATAAAATTATTTGACAAATTAGATATTTTGTTCAATGGTCTATGTGAAGTTCATTATAGCGTGGTATGTCTATTAGATATTGAGCAGTATCATACGGAAGAACACACATGTGTTTAAATAATATAATGAGCCGTCAAAATTGCAGTATTGTGATGATTTTTCATAGCCCACCTAGATGGAGTAACCCTACAAATGACAGCGTAACTCTACAAACAAAGCTGTTATAAGCATTTTGAATCGACGTAGAGCAACCAGTTTTACATTTTTGTGTGCATTGTAGCTCTATCTGTCAAATACCTTTCACAAGTGAATGATATATGTATATATGTATGTATATTTTTTAGGTTGACTTCTAATTCAGTGACTAACAATAAATAAATTATTCTTGTGATTCTCGCGCACCTTGTTGCTAAAAACTCTTTATTCCATCCTTCTCTGATTGTTTATTAATGTGGCTGTCAAAGTAATGTTAGTTATCGATACAAATCGTTTATGACACAAAGATTATGTTAATTAATAGCCTTATTTTTCAATAAAATATCAATTTGTAACCCTACGAATACACCTTTAAAACCTACGAGAAAAACGTTTAGATGAACAAATGATATGAAATCATGATTTTAAACAAGATGCTCCATTTACATTTTAATATTCAACTGCTATTTCCACTCTAAGCCTTGAATTGAAAGAAATATTATGTTTGCCATGTCTTATTTTATATATTTTCTGAATATTGATTATTTGTAGCAGAGTAGAAGTTGGCTACAAATCATTATGTGCAGTATCAAATTTTCGCAACTGTTATTAAACTGTTCTAAACGTTACCACCTAATTGTTACCACTTGAACTGCTGTACTCTTTGCGACCAAAGTTTTAGTTACATTATGGCATTTACATATTACATAATATGCATTCGTAGGGTTACTCTGGTGTTCAATAATGAGCATGAACTCTATTCATGTTGCAACTATCATATAATAAGAGCTCGCATATATTTTTTGTGAAAGTTCCATATGTCTGCGATATAAGCTGAAGAATTCAGGACTGTGCAACAAAGCTGTTTTTTTGCCGATATGCATCACTTTCGTGGGAATCGACCATATACATCCTACACTCAGGGGCGGGGGCCCTAGGGTAATGGTTAGCACCGCTGCCTTTCACGCCAGAGTTCGGGGTTCGGTTCCCGGTCCCGGCGGTTTAAAAGAAACAAAAATGTTTCTTCCCCATCCACGTGTGAAAGTCAGTATTGTGGGGAGCCTCCGTGACCGAGAGGTAGCGTGCTCGGCCTCAGACCGCCAGGGCTCGAATTACGAATCCTGCGTCTGGAGGACAGTGTCATCTCAATCATCTCACCATCCTCAGAAGTTGCTCCTGGCCCAGTTTAGCCTATATGTGCACAAAGGTGTCCTAAAGCCCGATTCATTTCATTTCCTACACTCAGCTTTAAATGTCTATGGTTGTTCTATTGCATTTGATTTTAAATGTTGTGCGCTGTAAGTATACCAGTACTTACCCCGCCTCTATGCCATGGATCCAGTAAACCATTAGAGAACACAATGTTGGTGGCTGATTTGATGGCTGAAACAAAAGATGGAATCGCTGTTAACTATAATATAAAAATCTAATTTCAAGTGGAATGTGTGGATAGAAATTTCAATTCAGAACTTAACAGTGGAGAAGCTAATTTGTGTTATTGAAATGAATTAAAAGAAAAATAATAAACAGCTTTAAATAAAAGAAAAATATATCTTTTTATGACAAATAAATATCTCCAAAATTGTAATTATTTGATTAACTAAGTGAGCATCAATTAACTATGTTATCGTACTCCCACAGGTGTTATCGACCACGAGACTTGTACTGATAACTTCCTGTATCGACCAAAATTGTCAACAATTCGTTTCCCGGTCGCGAATTATTTACGTTATACTGACGCATTGTAGTCTAAATATATTAATTATCAGTTAAACATGTGGGTGGTCGTACGATTAAATGCATATGGCACTGCTTTCTGGTCGATAAAGGCTCAGATCAGTACTTGTCGCCGATACAGGCACTCCCTTCGGCTCGGCCTGTATCTGGCGACGCGTACCGATCTGAGCCTTTATCGACCAAAAAGCAGTGCCATATGCATATCTTATCGTTTGATTGTACATGTATGTGGATTACAAGGGTTAACCTTTTGCTTGCTAAGGGCGACTATATTCGTTTTAATCCATTTTATTATCCCATAAAATCACAGTTATTGGGAACGAAATGTGTGTTTAAACATCAAGATTTGCAAATGTTTGATCTCAAAATAAACAAAGTATGAACAATTTTTATCCATTTGAAGTTGTCGGTCGCGGTAGCGAGACACAATTTTAGGTTTAAAATTTTCATTTTAGCGCCTTAAGGGTTAAATAACTTATTTTCTACCTCTGCCCCAGAAATATACATTCATCCACTCAGCCCTGGGTGTGACACCCCAGCGTTTCTGACAGTAAGCATTACGTTGATCCAGTGTGAAGGGTAACACAGGGAAGAAGTCAGTCTGGTTGTTAGTCCCCGATGGCAGTAACATCTCTGTGCAGGCCTACAAAAATAAGGAATTGACTAGCAAATGTGGGGTACAAAACCGATTAGGGGCCTACCGGCATATAAAACGACCCAGTGTTGAAGAACATAATAGGTCCATAAATACTATGCCATGAATTGATATAATGGAATAGAAAAGGTACATTGACATTCAACATCCGATGTGAGCTCACCACGAGGAAATTACTATTTCAAGCCCCTAAAATATACTTTTCATACAACATTACTAATAAATCTGGAAATATTATTAAATCCGGAATACACCCTATATCACAAGTTCCGGCGAGATGTGAAACAACAATCAGAAAAACAAGATGTGACTTTCTGAAAATCGAGATGGAAGCATTATAAACATTCCTGAATCCTTTCCCCGAAAAAATTGTGTCAAATTAGAATGCATTCCAGCAATTGGGTAAGTAAATATAGATATAGATAGAGTTCACAAGCTATTTAAAAGCCATATTGAAAAACACAATAATATGCGTCAATGCTACAACAAAAATGTATTGAAAGAATTTCCTACACCACAAACACAATGACAAACAGTGAGCTCGCATACGAAAAGCAATGATATATGTATATTAACATTGCGCCGCACCTACCTGGTAATCCCAGGCGAGGCTGTCGGGTCCCGTACCACACCCTGTAGGGTCAGCACACTCCACAAACTCACTGTACATGTCATGACAGCTCAGGTTCCCGTAGTAGACACCTAAAAACACAATTATAATGGACCCATTCAAACGAACCATATCCTCTTTATGTGTCACTGGCCTATTCATATTTTAAAATAATTCAGGGGCAAGCCGGTGTCCGCGGTTAGACCTTGAATTGGGTTTAATTGTTGAGAAATATACTAGGTAGTACCACTTCTTTGTGGACCTTAGCATGTCAAAATAACTAATTAGTAGCCTCAAATTAAATTTATTTTTATTATAAATCTGCTAATCAGCTATTTTAGCTTACTTGCTGCCTTCGCCAGTTTCGTCAATGGATCACCAGATGCCAGTAGTACCGAGCAGGTCGACTGAAACAATCACCAGATGGTAGTAGCAACACCACTCTCTGGACATTATCTCCGCAAACGAGAGAGGCCAACCCAGAGTTAAAATAATGTTGGTTCGGTGTCGAAGACAGTGGGCCAACGTTTATCCAGTATTGGGTCGACATCTGGTATGTGCTGAGATATCACCCCTCCCCTAGCGACTATCTGACTGCTAGGGATTCATATTATATTCAGAAAGTGAATGGATGTAGTTTTAGGCCACCTAAAGGCTAAATTGGTCAAAATTACATTTTCCAGTCTTTTATAATCATCATGCTCTTTTTGGTTCAGTTGTATTCAATTTGAGATGTTAATTACTGAGGAAGTGAAAGGAAACGATCTGGATTTTTTTCAAATATATCACATAGAAGCATATTATTATTACTTCGATAAAATCAATATTTAAAAAGATGAAATCTGGTAAATGAACGCGAGAAAGGTTGATAAAGAAGTTATCTATCCATATTTGACTGAAATAGAGGGATTAAATAATACTCACTCTGACAGGCCAGGCGGGTAGCGCCCCCACACGGTAAGGGTAGTTAAACATGGCCAGATTGGTGAAGGCGTTTCTCACCCAGCCCACCAGGTGTCTCAGATCATCGTCTGTCTCCAGTGGTTTACATAAAGAGAACCTGGCTGTGATCTGATCTAAACCTGGGAATAATATATTAAACAAAATTTAAACATTAACTCTGAGCTGATATAGAAATAGGACTAATAAAAATCGATCAAAACGAAGGTTTAATCTGATAAAAAGCTGGGCATAATCTGAAAAATGAGCGATGAGAGATTGAGAGAGCTCCAAGCGTCAAATGACTTGATGGAAAATTGTAAAACAGTAAAGGGAAATTGAAATGAATCGGGCTTTAGGCCACTATTGTGCACATATAGGCTAAACTGGGCCAGGAGAAACTCCTGAGGATGGTGAGATGCTTGAGATGACACTGTCCTCCAGACACAGGATTCGAAATTCGTGCCCTGGTGGTCTGAGGCCGAGCACGCTACCTCTCGGTCACGGAAGCTCCCCACAATACTGACTTTCACACGTGGATGGGGAAGAAACATTTTTTGTTTCTTTCAAACCGCCGAGACCGGGAACCGAACCCCGAACTCTGGCGTGAAAGGCAGCGGTGCTAACCACTACCCTAGGGCCCCCGCCCAACAGTAAAGGGACTCAATCCCATTTGCATGGGAAATTAAAAATGTCAGAGTGGCGGCCATTTTGCATTTGATCCATGCTATGGTTGAAGTCATCCAGCAAGTTTGTATGTTGAACACATTGGGCAAGTTTCAGAATAATTAAATAAAAATACCCCATGATCGCGCTTACAAGAAAAAGAGGTTTATGTCCAAGTATGGGGCATATTAAGTATGATCCGCGCCATTTCCGACGGGTGGGGTTTGTATAGTGAACACAATGGCCAAGTTTTTTAAAAAAAAGACACAAGTCAATAAAATTATTGCCCTTACGAGGGAACGCAGACGGCCGTCACGGGGACAGCAATAACCGTCAGGTTGGGGGCTAACCCCATCAAAAGTGAGCTATTATGTGATTTTAAAATGAGAATAAAAGAATAAGAATAACAAAGAAAAAGTTTTTCAATTTAAAAAAAAAATTGGGGGGCTAATCTAAATTGATGCAATGTAAATATCAGATTAAGGGCTACAATAGCAAGATCATGTTGAATTTCTCCCAAATGGGTTATTCTCTCAAAGTTTCAAACAAAACAGTTCCAGCAGTATTATAGCGAATGATACCTGGGTAAGATAAGGTTCAATAACTATCAGCATATCATACCTTGCTTGCCTTGACTCGCTAGTTGATACATCTGCTTGAATGCGTCTTTAACAACAGCATCACAACCTGGGAGGGCATCAGTGAAAACCTGCGTCACCAAAACATAATATTTGAATAGATGTGAATTACAATCTTCTTTCTTAATTTGGAAAATTCATTTTCAGGGCATGTAAATGTAAAAAAATCAAGTTATTTTTTGGTATATATGAGTGTATATGGAGTTAAATTGATTATTGTAGATAGATAGATATTTATTGACGACGGTAAGTCTATGCAGACTTATGCGTCATTAAAATGAACATATGTACAAGACTATATACAAAAGGATTAGTTCGGTAAAATATGCATGCTAAGTTAACTTAAACATGTTAAAATCAAACGACATTATATACTAAAACAAGCACAGGTTAGATAAAATATGCATGAGAACTATTTAAAATAACCTACAGTTGAACAGCATTGGCATGCTATTTTTAAGTTTCCCGCACCAGTGGGAAAATGGTAAACACTCTAAGTATCCTAGTTTATTTATATTATATGTTCATCTATGGAAGAAAACTGCTTTAAAATTAAAGAGACATACAATCAGACGGATGGACAGACAGCCAGAGAGTAATTTGAAAATAAGCAATAGACAGAGTATTTATCTGTCTGCCACCTTTCTCCAGTAGGATCGAGGAGTGGACAAAAAAAACTTGGGATATTCCACTATAGCACGGATGTCGACTACAGTAGTCTTTTCATCTGTTCTTTATTATAACTTGCATAAACAGGTATTAAAGTAAAATATGTACTAAATTTGTGATACTGATGACACAAATCCAAGGAATTTTCAATGAATTATGTGAGCCGCGACACGACTTGAATTAAAACACACCACTACATTATTTGCTTTGTCCTATATGTATACATTCTAAGCCGGGAATGGAGAGTTATTGTTGATCAAGTACAGACCAATCATCATGGTAGGCCAATGGTGCTATAATCAGTCAGGTGTGACCGAGCTGTTGATTATAAGGGATCCTCATTATGGTCGGATGTGTTTTAAGTCAGATATAACCCTCAGAGCTCTACATTCTCAGCAGTGGAAAAGGCCTCGGCCGGAGGCCACGGCCTTTTCCACTGCTGAGAATGTAGAGCTCCTCTGGCTTCATCCTATACATCACTGAAAATGTAATAGTTCAGTATCGAAGAGTTAACCTGCAAAGAGCCTCATTAATAATTTTTATTTTCACCCACATGAGGTTGTGTCTCGCTATAGCGATCCACAACCATAGGTGGGTGAAAATTACTCGCATATGTCAAATTTTAGACCCAACATTTGCAAATCTTGATGTCTAAACATTATATTTCCATTCCCAATATCAGCAATTTTATCGACTAATTAACCAGACTAAACCGACTATGGTCGTGCCTGGCGCTTTGAAGCTTAGGGATTGAATTGTTACCTTGGAAACATCCTGGAAGAAGAAGTCCCTGCTAGATTGTCCAGCTATCATGTAGATAGGAGCACTGGCCGCTATACTGCCCTGGATCAAGTTGGGGTACTTAAAACGGGCGTAGCCAGCTAACATTCCACCATAACTAAAACAACAAAAATATTATTTGTGTACAATTTAGAATATTATGTGTGTTATATTTATAATATAGAATATAATGTGTGTAATATTTATAATATAGAATATTATGTGTGTAATATTTAGAAGATAGAATATTATGTGTGTAATATTTAGAATATAGAATATTATGTGTGTAATATTTGGAATATAGAATAATGTGTGTAATATTTAGAATATAGAATATTATGTGTATAATATTTGGAATATAGAATATTATGTGTGTAATATTTATAATATAGAATATTATGTGTGTAATATTTAGAATATAGAATATTATGTGTGTAATATTTGGAATATAGAATAATGTGTGTAATATTTAGAAGATAGAATATTATGTGTATAATATTTGGAATATAGAATATTATGTGTGTAATATTTATAATATAGAATATTATGTGTGTAATATTTAGAATATAGAATATTATGTGTGTAATATTTAGAGTATAGAATAATGTGTGTAATATTTAGAATATAGAATATTATGTGTGTAATATTTTGTCAGAAATGACATATCAAATGTGACTATTGGAACACCGGTAAAAATGTTGTTTTACAGTATGTCCGATGGTGATCACTTTATGTTGTGTTTGAAGGCCAAAAAAGTCTAGAATTATAGTTTTAGGTCCAGAAATGGTTGCCACACTGCAAAGTTTGTCAGAAAACTTTTTTCAACCTGCATTCTTGTCTCGCTATCGCGACCCACAACTGCAAGTGGGTAAAAATTCCTTACAATTGTTGCACTTGACGAAACATTTTATTTGCAAATTTTGATGTTTAAACACACATTTCATGGTTTAAACGTTATAGTATAAGGGTAAAGTGGGTTGGTGAAAATGGGGCCCACCTACCCGGGTCCCGGTCCTGGTGGTTTCTAAGATGGAATCCTGTCGGTTTAGTGGCTGGTTCCCGGGCGAGATGGACACGATCGCTATCTGACGGGGGACCAGTCAATCTATCATAACACACAGATCAGTCCTAGAAACACAGCAAGCGTAAGACGTCGACCCAATGCTGGTTAAATGTTGGGCCAGCGTCTACGACGCCGGCCCAGCAATAAACCGACATTGGTTCAATGTCTCGTGATTGCTTGGAAACTGATTCCGGAGATGATATTATGGGATGTCTCTTATTATGGGATAGGAGCCCCAGTGCCGCCGTGAACCCGGATATTGGGTTTTTAACCCTCTGTGACCTACTGGCCCGAGTACGAACCCTCTCAGCACCGATTCCTGCAATATACATAATAGTGAACGTGTGAAATTCCGCTACGGATTAACCCTTTAATTGCTGAGCACGATCATAGTAATATTAACCATTTCATCACTTCATTCTCCTTTTATCTGCATAATAATCTAACGATTTGTTGTAAATTCACACCACATTTTATCAACAATGTACTTGATTGTTTGGTATAATTATGATGCCATAATTCGCAGACTTTTATCATGTTTATGTTATATTCACATCATTGAGTTGCAAGGTATGTGACTGTTATTATTATTTGAAGTCCACTTTTTACCATTAAAGCCCAGACTAAACAGTGTTATATGACCACAACGCCCCATCATGTGATAATAATCATATATTTCATCAGCCGATTACCTATTGGGGAGAAAATGTGTGTTTAAACATAAACATTTGCAAATATTTGGTCTTAAATTAAACAAATAATATAAGGAATAATTATCATCCACGTAAAGTTGTGGGTCGCCGTTACGGATTAACTCAAAGAGTCTCTGCATATTAATGCACATTATCACAAGGATCCTTTAAAAGGCTTGAAACATATTTTATACAAATATCTGTTGTTTAAACTTCTAAACATCAGCTCTTATTAATAATTATACAAATTATATAATTTTGAGCAATATATTTTTCAATTTGTACATACAATACTTCTTAGACGTTTTTTTAATTCTACATACAATATATTTTACCTATTTATTCTCACTATATTGTACACATTAGGCCTATTTTATACTGTCTGTATGTATATCACAATGTGACATGTTAGTCTGTATTGACTTTTATTATGCCAATAAAATTGATTGATTTGAATTATATACAGAAGCTAAGACTAGTATGACAAGCGCAACAGGGCCAATGTAGCAGAATCATAATACCCCGCGGCGCCAGTTTGCCGCTGATTTCTCAGTCAATTCTCATCAGATTTCCATGAAATTTAGCAAGCCCTAATTTCTAGTACTATATACATGATATACTATGGTAACAACCTCAACGAATTTTAATTTTATTTAAAAATGTAATGATTGTTGGCTGATAAGACTCTGATGGTACACTCTAAACGCCGCCAAATCAACTCTAAACTTGAATTTTTTAAACCCTTACAGCGCGGGGATCGACTTTAGACGTCAGAATAAGTAGTCTTCATACGTCAGATTATGACGTCTAAAATCGAACCGCGCACTGTAAGAGTAAACATATTTAAAATGTCCGTATACCGTAACATAGGTATTCAAATGAAGCGAAAAGAGCTGACATTTATGATGATTTCAAATTAGAAACTTTGGTCTCCATGGTTTATACAAAATATTTCAGCTTTAGGGTTAATAATTGATTACCTACCACAAACGACATTATTAAGTCTAGTGGATTTGAATCAGTTCTATGCACTGTATCGTATATACGGGTGTACATGTAACATGACAAGGGTTGTATGATAAGATGCATGCCTCGGTCATCATTTAAAATAGATCTAAAAACTCATTTATTTATCGACTATCACGAATGCATCAGCTTCTACTGAACATTTGAAATAGGAACATTCTAAATGGATGCCGAAATATATAAACGATTGTGTGATATTATATCAAATCATGATAGTTGTCATTCTTCCTTGACAAAATGATGCATTACCAACATCAAATAACCACCTAAATGGGAAACGGCCATACCATTTAAATATACAAGTGTTATAATTTCAAATCTGTACTTTTTCTGAGATATATAGGCTGACTGCACGGCAGATAAAATTTTGTCGGTATTTTTGACTGAAAAATCAGTCTGAATGCCCCTTAAAAGGTCGCCCAAAACGAAAGAAAGGAATGATTGACGAGGCGGAAAGCCGACTTACGAAGCTGTGCCGCTACAGACAGACAGACAGACAGAAAAAACACATCTGACAACGAGTGATGCATGTTCGGGTAGATTATGAAATAATTACGTCATATATGCCACACCCGCACACCATAATCGGCACGCCAAAAATCTTTGACTCAATGTTATTTTAAAGTTGGCACAGCGTCTGTGACGCTGGGTCAGCATTAGAACAGCATTGGATGAACATCCCACGCTACTGGCATGTTCCAGACGCGATGGCGACATGAGATATTGGCGAAATATATGGCTCTCCGACAGATAAATCTAATGCTGCACGAAGGAAAATGATTTAGCAAAAATGGTTCTAGTGGCAGGTTATTGATCGACTCTAGATTGTCTCCAAATCTATGATAGCTCACATCAGGGAACACGCGAATTTGTACCCAATGCTGGCCCAATGTTGGTTCAGCTTCACTAGTTTGGGAGTCTCTTAGAGACACGTCTCCACAATCACTGATTACTTGGCTCTAAATCTCGTAAAGAGGTTTTCATAATCGCTGATTACTTGAGAATGCTTTAAATCTCAGAGACATGTCTTCATAATCACTGATTACTTGACAATACTCCAAATTCCATAGACATGTTTTCACAACCACTGATTACTTGGGAATGCGCTAAATATCAGATAATGTTGAGTTTGACTATATTTTACAAATAGAAGTTTTTTTCAGTAATTTGAAACTGAAAATTGCATTAGCAATTCCAGCTTCAAATGAATAAAAATAAGGAAAAAATAGTTCAACAGCACAAGAGTTCATCAAAAGTAGGTCAAAGTACAGTCACCACAAATGGATCATATCTGGAAGTTTTGTGTCAAAATTTGAAGACAATATGTTCCGAAGTGTATATCAAAATATCCAATTATACCATACTACTGATCCAAAAGTGGGCTAAAAACAGCTACCTCCGATGGCAGGCTTGGGGTGAGCTCTGAACAAAAGTACTCGAGTACAAGTACAAATACTTGTACAGATAAGAGTACAATTACTGGTTTTCAAAAGTACTCGAGTACATGTCAAAATACTTTGAAAAGTACTCAAGTACAAGTATTGAGTACTCTAAGTTCTAATTAAATAGATGGAAATTATTAAATAAATAATTGATTAAAATATGTTATTTTATGTATGTATGAGTACTGATAATACAGCACCCTTGAAGTCTTGAGTTGTCATTATGAACACCATTCAAGCCACGAGATAATTCATAATGGAGCACAATTGATGCCTTCAGAGTATTCATAATATAGCACCCTTTTCCTTTTCAAATGGTTTATCGCAACAGAAATATTGAATAAAATCAAATAAAGAACCCCCACCCCTCAAAAGATGTTTAACAGTTACAAATAAACAGAAATGTTTGAGGAGCTATGCGAGGTAATACATCTCAACAAAGTGTATACTTTTTGTAAGTAAAATGTCCGACGGTAATAATCATGACAATTTTCGGTAAATGTTGGTGAGTATCGTATTTCAGAAGGTAGATAATTTGATGTAAATACTGAGATCAAAAAGAGTTCAGATTAATCGCTCAGTGGCTCACTATTCAATCTCCAAGGAGGGCTGCAGTTTTTGTCGCGGACAAATTATTTATTTCAACCTGGCTCAGCGGCGCGCTGACCATTTCAAATTACATTAAATGTTAATATAGAACCGTTCTTGAAGTAAATGATTTATTTCACGCAGAGTCGGCCCGAAATCATTTATTTAAAAAATACTCCAGCCCCCCTCCCCCGGAGATTGAATGATGCCCCCCCCCCCTTATAAAGGGACGTCATAATATACTACATAGGTATATACACTACTTTTCTAAGCCTTATAATGTTTTGTAAATCGGCAAAAATCCTGCTACAGTGTTCTGTGACTTCTAGTCTAGTTTTTCACGTCCCATGACAGCGGATTTTTTGTTCATCAATAACACGAGTTTATTGATCTCTGCATCGATTCCGCGCTGACAATTGTCGGCGAATCTCAGCCACTGTCTGCGTGGCCTGTCTGGAGGTCAGAGGTCGTCTGAAGGTCACAGGTCGCATGCAGTATCTCCCCCTGGAGGCAATTGTGAACAATCCTGGGAAATCTTCTCGGGCAGTAAATGTGTGGAGTGGTATGTCAGACGGCGGGGACACTGTCTGAGACGCATCCTCTGACCAACAGCAATAACTCTCACAGCACTAAATTAAATAAGTTAATTTTCACCCACTTGAAGTTGTGTCTCGCTACCGCGACTCACAACTTCAAGTGGGTGTAAATTACTCATATGTGTTTGATTTGAGACAAAACATTTGAAAATCTTGATGTTTAAACACTCATTTCGTTCCCAATAACTTTGATTTAAATCTGCTAATGAAATGTATTAATAAGCTCTCTCGATGCATTAAAGAATCACTTTACATCCCTGAAAACACAATTTATTTTCCTACAACTAAGGGTTTTAGAAGGAAAATTTGCATGAAACTGGTTTACCAAGACATGACAATTTTCTTTAATTTTTCACCCACATCAAGTCATCTTCGTCCACTACAAGTCGGGAATTGCGACAGCAATTCACGGCTTGTAGTGGATGAAGATGACAATGGTAAATACGGCGTTGTCTCATCGGTGTCGGCTCATTCACTGAAGTGAGGCAACGTCGCGCCCGGTTCATAATTGGATGGGTGACCGCCTGGGACTGCCAGGTGCCGTATTCTGTGAAACGCAGTGACGTCACTCGGCGAAAACAAGGTTATTTAACACCCCCTCCCCCATACTTCATTCTGTGAAACGCAGTGACGTCACTCGGTGAAAACAAGGTTGTATAAGAACCCTCACCCATACTTCATTGTATTAAACAGCTCGGTGAAAACAAAGGAGGTCGAGGTCATCGAGTTTCACAGAATACACCGATGTCGTGTCAGATGGCTCGTCTGACTGACTTTAAGTTGGACGTAAAAGGACCTCAATGGACGTAGGCGCAGTTTCCATCCGGCGAGACCCCAGAAATCCACAATGTGGAGTACTTGGCATGCACATAAGGCTATGAATTATATCATAAATGATAACAGGCCTTGCTAAGTTACTCCCTTGGCGCGATAGCACAATAGTGCGTACTGCCACGTAATATACAGATACAGAAAGGGTTAAAAACGACTATAGCTCTACTTACCGGGTAACCATTACAACGCTCAGATATGTTCGTATGACCCTTGGAGATCAAAGGGTTATTTTCAATTTTAAATCACCATAAATGTCTTAGTTAGCTCTCTCCGATTCATTTGAGTACCTGTGTTATCGGTCTACGCCCATTATAAATTTGTAATTCTTTTTTTGCGAGGACGGATTTATTCGTCACAAACTGACGTCTATAGACGTCAGATTGTGAGATATGATCAAAACATATCGCACGATATGCGGAAAAAGGTCCAGTCTGCCCAGATCTCCCTATATAGTCTTGTGCCCATTCTCCCAGAATAGACACAAATCCTTCTCACCCCCTGTGTCCATCCGAAAATCTCACATAACAGTGAGTCATACCTCATATCATACATAACGAAAACATTGTGTGCTTACAATTTATCCACAGAATTACAAAATTCCTGTATTTTTCTTAATTCACCAGAGGCGGAAACAGCCATTTAGAACAGTAATTTGGGTACCAAATGTCTAGTCAGTAGCCACCCCCCTTGAATCTCTGCTCATTGAGGGTGGTGAGACCATATATCTGATCTGAAATTAAAGCGGTTTATCACGTTGCGCTATGTTTAATCGGTATCACCAAAGTTTTCAATAAGTATTATCAATTCTGGCACGATCTTTTTATGGCGCGATTTACAATTATCGCCGACTTTAGTTTCAATCTGAAATTATAGCGCGATTCAGCTGTTCATCGTAAATAGCATCAATAAAATATGTAATATAGAATATGACAAATGAAATGAAATGAATGGGGTTTTATACCATCATTGTGCACATATAGGCCAAACTTAAAACAGGAATGGCAGAGCGGGGAACGAACCGGCGATCTCTGACTTTCCAAGTAGACAGCTCCAACAACTGCACCCCCCCCCCCCCCCCTGCTCAAATTGAGACAAAAGCCTGACACATTCAGCTGGGGATGTATCACCTGCAGTCAATGTAGCAACCCGGCGACTAACACGGAAACGTCATCGCCCCTGGCGACTGTGAAAGGAACTCCTTGTCACCTTAGAGAAGCGGTTCTCTGTATGCTACATGACCTTCACAGTTTATGCCTGGAGGATTATTCAGTTTCTTGTCATCGATACTGGTGAATGAATGAAGAATAAATGAACGAATGAATGAATGAATGAATGAATGAATGAATGAATGAATGAATGAAAGAATGAATTATTTATTAATGACTTTCCTTCATGTCTCTCAAATGCAACATGTAATATATTTGCTGATGATAATATGGTGCATGTAAATGGCACGTCCATTGCCAAAGTTGAGACATTATTACAAAAAAGTGTTGATGAATCCGTGAAATGGTTTAGAATGAACAAACTTTCAGTTAATATTGATAAGTGTCATGTAATGTTAATATCTGGAAGAAACACTTCTCGGTACTCATTAAATATTGATATTGATGGTGTGAAAATACCTCATGTACGTAGTGCAAAATATCTCGGAGTTGTAATTGATAGTGAATTGAAATGGACCGACCATATCAATGAGCTATGCAGGCGATTATCGTCGAGGCTGTATATATTACGAAAACTCAGAAAAACTTTACCCTACAACAATTTCAACTGTATTTACTATGCTATATTCCAATCTTGTATAGATTATTGTCTCAGTGTCTGGGGATCGACTTCTGAAAAACATTTGAACCATTTACAAAAGCTGCAAAAACGAGCTGCCCGCATTGTAACCCAAAACTTTAACTGGGATGAATCGAGTATAAATATTTTTAGGAACCTGGGATGGCAAACAATTAGAGAAAGATATGAATTTTTAACTTGTTGTATCACATATAAAGCACGGCACAACTTGGCACAAAATTATATTTCTGATTTTTTTTCCTCCGTTGCGGAACATTATAGTGCATTAACTAGAGGCTCAACAAATAACAATCTTTATCTAACGAAACCCAATTTAACAATATTCAAATCATCGCTCAGTTATTCCGGAACGAATCTCTGGAATTCGTTGCCAATGCACATCAGAGATTCGCCAACATACAATACATTTAAATCTCGGCTGAAGAAATTACAAAAATGAAAACCACCTGTTTAAAATATGTGGAATAGTTTACACTAAGGGTGGTAATTGTTTTATAGCGATGTATGTAAAACAATGTATGTATATTTAAAAAAAGCTAAAGTACGTTATGTTATGTATATGTATGTGTGCATGTATGTAAATATATATTTATATTTTACTTGTTCTCATAGTAAACACGTTCTTTAAAGGAAAAAAATTATGTTTTAAAAAGTAATTTTGTACGTTGCTACGCTTTCCAGAGTGTATTTTACCTACTATTCATAGTAATATTCATATATAATATATATGTAGTTTTTTTTATCTCTGGTTTTGGCGCGGGCAACATTTCTATATTATGTGTTTTAACCTTGTGGCGTTTTTATCTGTATTATTAAGCTCACCTGTATTATATATTATATTATTAAATGTTTGTTTTTCATATAACAAAATCTCTACAGGGCACATATGAAAAATAGCCTGACTGCTAATAATGTCCACCCTGTATAAATATGTCTCAATAAATAAATAAATAAATAAATGAATTAATTAATGAACGAAGAAGTGAATGAATTAATGAATGAATGAATAAATGAATTATTAAAAATTCAATTGAAGCGTGAGTGATCAAGTAAATGTAAGAGTAAATGAAGGATTGAATCAATAAATGAATGAATAAATGAAAGAATGAACGGCTGTAAGAATAATTAAATAGGTGAATAAAGGCGTAAATAAAGGCGTAAATGTAAGAATCAATGGAAATGATCAAAGGAACAAACAAACGAGCGAGCGAACGACCGAGAGAAAGAAAATTACTCATGTTTAATTTGAGACCAAACATTTGCAAATCATGATGTTTAAGCACTTTTTTCATTTCCAATTACAGTGATTTAAACGGCTAATAAAAGTTGACTAACCCTTACACCGCTAAGCAAGACTCATTTTTATCCTTATTATTAAACCTTCAAAAGATACAGTTTGAATGAGAAATGACCATTACAAATATTAGATTGGCTTATGTTTTGATACAAATTGTAGAAAAATGAGTAATTTTCAGTCACTTGAAGTTGTGGGTCGCGTTAGCGGGCCACAACTTCGAGTGACTGAAAATTTTAATCATTTAGCGCCCTAAAGGGTTTAAAATAATTATAGTCGTGGTAGCGGTGAACAGGTTAAGCTGTGTTAATGGTGAGGTGGGTACTGACCTTCCCCCAAAGGCGATCACGGCGGACGTGCTGGCGTTATGGATGACCTTCACGTGCTGTATCAAGGTCACGAAGTCTGCCAGGGCCTGCTCTGTGGTCAACAGGTGGATATATGGAGGCTTGAAGCTCTGGACAGGTCCGAACGGGAGAGATGTCCCGTAAAAACGCTACAACAAAACAACAAAATAACCCGTAAAATCGCTACAACAAAACAATAAAATAACCAGTGAAAAAGGTACAACAAAACAATAAAATGTCCCGTAAAAATGCTATAACAAAACAATAAAATGTCCCGTAAAAACGCTACAACAAAAACAATAAAATGTCTCGTAAAAACGCTACAACAAAACAATAATTGTCCCGTGAAAACGCTACAACAAAACAATAATTGTCCCGTGAAAACGCTACAACAAAACAATAAAATGTCCCGTAAAAACGCTACAACAAAACAATAAAATGTCCCGTAAAAACGCTACAACTAAACAACAAATGTCCCGTAAAAACGCTACAACAAAACAATAAAATGTCCCGTAAAAACGCTACAACAAAACAATAATTGTCCCGTGAAAACGCTACAACAAAACAATAAATGTCCCGTAAAAACGCTACAGCAAAACAATAAAATGTCCTGTAAAAACGCTACAACAAAACAATAAAATGTCCAGTAAAAACGCTACAACAAAACAATAAAATGTCCCGTAAAAACACTACAACAAAACAACAAAATAACCCGTAAAATCGCTACAACAAAACAATAAAATAACCAGTGAAAAAGGTACAACAAAACAATAAAATGTCCCGTAAAAATGCTATAACAAAACAATAAAATGTCCCGTAAAAACGCTACAACAAAACAATAAAATGTCCCGTAAAAACGCTACAACAAAACAATAATTGTCCCGTGAAAACGCTACAACAAAACAATAATTGTCCCGTGAAAACGCTACAACAAAACAATAAAATGTCCCGTAAAAACGCTACAACAAAACAATAAAATGTCCCGTAAAAACGCTACAACAAAACAACAAATGTCCCGTAAAAACGCTACAACAAAACAATAAAATGTCCCGTAAAAACGCTACGACAAAACAATAATTGTCCCGTGAAAACGCTACAACAAAACAATAAATGTCCCGTAAAAACGCTACAGCAAAACAATAAAATGTCCTGTAAAAACGCTACAACAAAACAAAAAAATGTCCCGTAAAAACGCTACAACAAAACAATAAAATGTCCCGTAAAAACGCTACAACAAAACAACAAATGTCCCGTAAAAACTGTACAACAAAACAACAAATGTCCCGTAAAAACTGTACAACAAAACAACAAATGTCCCGTAAAAACGCTACAACAAAACAATAAAATGTCCCGTAAAAACGCTACAACAAAACAACAAATGTCCCGTAAAAACGCTAAAACAACACAACAAATCTCCAGTAAAAACGCTACAACAACACAACAAATGTCCCGTGAAAACGCTACAACAAAACAATAAATGTCCCGTAAAAACGTTAGAACGAAACAATTAAATAACCCGTAAAAACGCTACAACAAAACAACAAATGTCCTGCAATAACGCTATAACACGACAAAACAACACGTGTCCTGCAATAACGCCATAACATGGCAAAACAACGAATGTTCTGCAATAACCCTACAATATGGCAAAACAACGAATATCTGCAATAACGCTATAACATGACAGAAAAACAAATGTTCTGGAATAACGCTATAACATGGCAGAACAACAAATGTCCTGCAATAACGCTATAACATGGCAAAACAACCAATGTCCTGCAATAACGCTACAATATGACAAAACAACGAATGTTCCGCAATAACGCTATAACATGGCAAAACAACAAATATCCCGCAATAACGCTATAGCATGGCCAACAAAAAACAAAGAAAATAGCACTATGATATATAACAAAAAACACAAATTAATGTCCCATAAAAAACATTACAATATCACAAAGAAACAAATATATATATATATAAAAAACAAATGTTCCACTGGTTAAATAAGTGGGAGATTGGTAAAAATGCTGAAAAGTACAAAATTCATTACTTCTTAATGATTTTCACGACCCAATTTACCTTGACAAATTGGATACAATAAATTGGTCATATAATGATGTTTTACGGTGTCTGTTATATAGAAAATTGTATAGAAAAAGTATGATTTCCTGCCCTTCACTTCCCTTTCTGAGGGTATCACCCCCCCCCCCCCACCCCACCTCTTCAAATCTCACTTTCTCGCAGGATCTCTAGTTTGTGTTTATCTTCAGTGAGATACCAGGAAGGCTTGACATAGCGTGAAATAGTCCAGAGCACCCCCCCCCCCCCCAGTCTCTCTTGGATCAGTCCCCGGATTTCTAGTTTTTGTTCATCTTGGGTGTGACACGAGGAACGCCTGATAGCGTGAAATAGACCAGCGCCCCCCCCCCCCCCCCCCCCCAGAGGACTCCCAGAACTAACGTGATCGATCTCATCAAGAGAAGTTGAACAAATGTTGGTTTAATGTTGGGTCAACGTCGGAGACGTCGGCCCAACATTAAACCAACATTGTCTGAGCGTCCTTGATCGATCTGTTATCACAGAGCTGTGTAAGTCATCATTGAGAAAGCCGTAAAAATGCGGGGACATTGGATTAGGTGCCCCGACTGCGGCAATAACTGGATCAGCCGCGGCCTGAACGGTAAACTGGGAAAGACCGTAAACACTACATCCTGACTCTCTCTGGACTATAGTCAGCAGGGAATCTGACTTTGACCCTTTGAACCTTTCAAGCTTGAATTTATCATTGTCATCTTCATCCACTACAAGTCCCTAATTTCTGTCGCAATTCTCGATTCGTAGTGGTTGAAAATGATTTGAAGTTAGGGGGGGGGGGGGGCAAATGAAAAAAAATATGTTATTATTTAAACAGTTCCATAAAAATTGAGGTTCAAAAATTGTCGTTAACCAAGGAGATTAAGTCATTTTTCAGAGATGCAAAATACTGCTTTGATGCATCGTAAGGGTTTAAAGGGTTAGTTAAAACCCCACGATGCATCCAAGCATCATTTTGCATCTCTGAAGAATGATCTAATCTCCTACACCATGTACACCCAGGGGATTCAGAACGAACATTAGCATAGAAGTGTTTAAATAATAACAATATATTTGTTTCATTTGCCCCCCACTTCCAGGCATCTTCATCAACTACAAGTTGTAGTTGATGAAGATGCCTGGAAGTGGGGGGCAAATGAAACAGTCTATAAGTCGACAATTGCGATAATTCGCGGCTTGTAGTGGATGAAGATTACAACAATAAATACAGGCTCAAAATGATTAAAGCGATGTATGAATGAATGAATGAATGAATGAATGAATGAATGAATGAATGAATGAATGAATGAATGAATGAATGAAAGATTGAATGAATGAATGAATGAAAGAATGAATGAATGAATGAATGAATGAATGAATGAATGAATGAATGAATGAATGAATGAATGAATGAATGAATGAATGATTGAATGAATGAATGATTGAATGAATGAATGAATGAATGATTGAATGAATGAATGAATGAATGAATGAATGATTGAATGAATGAATGAATGAATGAATGAATGAATGAATGAAAGATTGAATGAATGAATGAATGAAAGAATGAATGAATGAATGAATGAATGAATGAATGAATGAATGAATGAATGAATGAATGAATGAATGAATGATGAATGAATGAATGAATGCGGTTTTAGCCCACATAATAGGCTAAACTGGGCCAAGAGAACCTCATAAGGGTGGTGAGATGAATGAGATGACACTGCCCTCCTGACACAGGATTCGAAATTCGATCCCTGGCGGTCTGAGGCCGAGCACCCTACCTCTCGGCTCCCCACAATACTGAATCTTCACGAGTTAGCGAGGAAGAAACTTTCGTTTTCTTTGAAACGTGAATGCCAGAGCGAGGGTCGAACCCGCAATCTCCGTTTTTTTCAGGCCGACATCTTTAACCACTACACCAGGGCCCCTGAGCACGACTATACGACGATAGTCGTTTTTAGTCTCTTTTATTGACAGGTTAAGTTACAGTTAATCAGAATGAAATAGATATCTAAACATTAAGATTAGCAAATGTTTGGTGTCAAATTGAATAAATATTTTTGTGGGTCGCGGTAGCGAGACAACTTCAAGTGGGTGGAAACATGGAGTCCACCCTGTAAGACACTATAATATTTTAATGAAAAACGTTTTACTTATCAACATTTGCACATTGCACTGGGTCAACGCTTAAAATGCGCTGTAAGGGTGCACTGTCTGGGTGTGTCTGAGTCTGCCACGCCCTCCCAGCGAATTCGAGGCGTTGGAGTAATATTCATTTGATGCTGGTCCAGCGTCGTAGACGGTGAACCAACATCAAACCAACATTGTGGCAATGCTTCTAAAATTGCTGAACTGGCTGTAAAACACTTCCTGAACTAAGACACTGTTGAACAAGTACGGGCAAGAATTATTTGACTGTAATTGTGGTCTGACAGCATAAGTGACCGAGCAACAAATGCCACATGACATCGTGTCAGCCATATTGATACAAAACTTATTCTAAGATCCAGTCAATCAATTTTGTTTCAGAAATGTGGGACTACGAACAAGGAATTATGCCACAAAAGTTTGACCATAGTCCGCAAATAATGTTCTCTCCGCATTTGTGATCTCCTTTGATTAGGCTTTGACTGAGATTCAACCGTCTTGTATATATATTTATGACAAATAAGTCATAAATGACTTTTTTTGTCCATAAGACATATGTCTGTCAGGGATTACACCTGGATTTACATCAGTTGCGATGAAAGAATTCCAGTGATTTCTCAGTCAATTCTCAATACAGTTTCTTAAAATTGTGTGTGTGCTATGTTCTTGCAATGCAGTGTCTACCCCGAACATTAATGGGTTAATAGAGGGGCGTCAAAAGTGTGCTTGTAAATTTGCATTAGCCCTTTGCCTGCTGATCATGCGTATAGTCGTTTTTAATCCGTTTTGTCAGCTGATTAAATCACAGTTATTGGGAATAAAATGAGTGATCGAACATCAATTTTGAAAGTGTCAAATTAAAAAAACATATTTTCAGCCAATTGAAGTTGTGGGTCGCGGTAGCGAGACACAACTCCAACTGGGTGAAAATTTAAAATATTTAATTAGGCAGGAAAAGGGCTAAAGTTGTTTGAGAATTTACCGATAAAAGATTGAAAATCCACAACGGTTATATGATTCCGGGCATGGCCCGTAATTTCCCGGCAGAAAATCTCGACACAACCATTGGACCGCAGCGCTAGACCTGAGGTCCAATGTCAAGCCTTGCTGTGGGGGAGAGGATAGCGCGGTCATAATAAACACAGGCTTTGTAATACAATATTCATGAGCTAATCTTACATTCATACTATTAGGCTATATTGCCCTCTGTGGATCTCTCTCCTTTCTACGGATTTTTCCATGTTATAAACTATTGAGTAGGCCTTAATAGCAAAGATATTGCAAATTATTTCACATCCTAACATCCTACCAAGTCAAATTTTGGTTTTAATGTAGAGCCAATTATATTTGCATGGGTCTTGCAATATTTAGAAGGCAATGGTTATAACTGCTTTTTTACCAGAAATATTGAATACATCTATAATACAATGATAGATTTATCTAAAATAGGATAAATTATATATTACAAGACGTCTAGATTTTGGATTATATATATATATATATATATATATATATATATATATATATATATATATATATATATATATATATGCAAGGCTTATATATGCAAGGCTTAACCCGCCAAGTGCAAATAATGTCTATAGCCGTTTTTGCCTTTTTATTTGTCTGTCAAACAGAAAGAGAAATGAACATAAAATTGACATTAGGTTGACATATGCTTTGTTCAAATTGTTCAATTTTACCCACTTGAAGTTGTGGGTCCCGGTAGTGAGACACAACCTCGAATGGGTAAAATTTTAAATTATATAGCCTACTGCTTTAAGAGTGACCCAGTTTGCTCTAAGTTATTTTATTTAAATTTTCACCCATATGAAGTTATGTCTCACTATCGCGACCCACAACTTCATGTTGGTGAAAATTACTCATTTGTTTAATTTGACAAACATTTACAAATGTTTAAACACAATTTCATTCCCAATATTTACCCTGCTAATAAACAGATTTTGGCCGATATGGGCCAATAGTCGTGCTTAGCGCCTAAACGGTCAACCTTTTTTCAGCGCGGGGACTGTCTTTAAAACTCAGAATCGGATGTTTAAAGACGTCATATTCTGACGTCTACAGATGGTGCCGCACTGATAGAACTAAAAATCTAAAATGGACGTAGACCCATAACATAGGTATTCAAATAAAGCGGAATGAGCTAACTAAGACATTTATGATGATTTCAAATTGAAAACACCCCTTAGGTCTCCATGGTTTATACAAAAATATGTCAGCGTCGTAAAGGTTAACCCTTGTCCTGCCGAATTGCTTCGGATATTTTTTTTCATTCATTTGAAGCTGGAATTGCTTACGCAATTTCCAGCTTCAAATGACGAAAAATAATTATATTCATGAAGAAATAAATCTTTTTAAAATTGTATTTTTAGATTAACTAAGCACTATCCCAAAATATTATCTTAGCAATTCGAGTTCAATTTATTTGGTTCGGCATCTGCTTGAAAACGCATATATACGGTCCCGGCACCGAAAGGGTTAACCCTTTAACCGCCAAATTATTCAATCTGAATTTTCACCCACTTGAAGATGTGTCTCGCTGACGCGATCCACAACTTCAAATGAGTGAGCATTATTCAGATTTGACAAAATGGAGGTCAACTGTTTTCAAATATTGCTGATTGATGTCACATTTTTTTTTTGACATGTTTAAAATGTGGTACTTAATGTGCCAATAAAAAATGAAAACCCGAATATATGCGGCACCGGCGGTTAAAGGGTTAATGTCCATCTATGTAAGTAGCGATGATCCAGCCAGACGGGAAAACATACGGTTTTGTCCAGGGCGTCAGACCCGGGGCCAATCTAAACAGGCCAACCACCCCAGGCAAAATAACAATTTACAAACTGGGCACTTTTGTCAATATCTGCCCATTTATCAACCACCAGTTTTATCGCCTATCTCACACATCTAGTCCAGGCCTCGGTCTGCGAGACTGGGCGAGACTTTGCGTCTCGACAATGATTATCTCAGGAAGAAGTGCAGTGGGCGGATCCAGTAAGGGGGGTAAAGTTTAAACGATTTCTAAGACTCAATACAATAACTCACACATACTGTAAGTAGCATAGAAACATGTGGATGTTTTAACCCTTTCAGTACGGGGATAATCAAACATAGATAATCAAATGAAGCGAAAAGAACTAACTAAGCCATTTATAATAATTTCAAATCGAAAAAACCCTTTTGGGCTCCAAGGTTTATACAAAAATAACTCAGCGTTGTGAGGGTCAACATTTATTCACTCATTCACTCATTCCCTCATTGCCTCATTCACTCATTCATTCAGCAGGTAGTCTCGGGGCGTTCGGACTCCTACATACGTGTTAGTTCTATTATATATTATGATGTATCATGACGCTATAGCAAAGCCAAAAGGCAGTATCTGCCCACTTTACAAGTAAGCATATACTGCTTTTGGCTTTGTCCGACAGAGGCGTGTCAGCTCTATTATATATGGTGTATCATTACGCTAATGATTGTGTTCACCTCATTACTCCCTGCCACCTCCGCCACGGGATATAATCCCCAGTGATTTACTCCACGTCACAGTCAGTATATCAATACGCAGTGTCTGCAGATCAGCTCAAGACATAGCACCACCAGGGCGCACCCAGGGTGCTTATAGGTTGGGGGGTGGGGGGGGGGGGAAGAATATACAGTCTGTCTCACCAGATGCTGGTAGTAGCCTCATAAAATGACATTTCACCATTAGCCTGCTGTGAAACAATAATTATGTTATTTGATAAATGGTCTTTCTATAAAAAAATGTTCGGGGTCAGATAAAATTGATGATCGAAGAAAAAATGCAAAATTGAATAGCTACCGAAAAAAAATTGAAAAAAGGCATCTACCAGGTTCTGGTGAAACATAGAATAGCACATTAAGAGTAAAAATTGATGGAATGAAAGATGGTATATTCCCTCGCGATAAGGACTTTTAATTACATATATTACAGATGGGGTAGATAGATGAAAAAATCAGGACATTTATATCACATTGAGGTGAAAAATGACGCAGAAATTAATATTTAAAGTTGCTTGATAATGTGTAGACAACTTCTGTCTTAGTCCAGTGTCTCAGTCATTAGATCAATACACCTTTTTCAATAACAACACGCCACACGGTGAGCAACGCTGAACTGTTTTAATCAGACAACTGTTGCACACTTATCAATGACAACTCGCCACACAGTGAGCAACTCGGAACTGTTTTAATCAGACAATTGTTCAGTGCGCCAACTCGTGCAAGCAGTCTATAGGCAGTGTCTTCAGCTAATTGTCGTCCGATTAGCTGAAGACATATCACTACTGTGTCGCACACAAGTGCATATGACAGGGCTCGTACATAATACCAAAGACAAAATTCAAGGGAATTTCAAGGACTACGACTACATTTTTCAAGGACCATTTCAAACAACAATTTAAGCAACATTCATATGAGTACATAATTATGTTCTACTATAAAATAATAATACATATCAATGGGGTTTTTCAATATGTATTATTTGTCAAAATCCAAGGACATGAAGCACATGTAGGCCTACCTATTGCTAAATATGCCATTTTCAAGGGCGCGGGCATAGTGTAATGGTCAAAACTACATCCTGTCCTTGCTATTCAGGTATCATAAAATAAACATTTTTCCTCACAAATATTCAATATCGAAGTTAGCTGGCTCTAGCTCATACTGCCTGGGCTCCACTTTCGAATCTCGTGTCTTTATAACAGTATCATTTGATTCATCTAGTGATCCTCGGGGATTTTCCCGGCCCAGTTCATTCATTCATTCATTCATTCGTTTTTGACAGCCAATTCCATCTCATGACACTGGTTAAAACATCAAATAACAGGCTTTGAACGTTTTGAACGTAACTTATTTGGCGGAGGCAATTACAAAGACGAATGGCAAAGATTCAGTCTCTATTTTAAGATACGGGTCATCTTTATCCACTTGGAAGTTGTTGGTCGCGGTAGCAAAACACAACGTCAGGTGGATAAAAATTAAAATGAGTTGGGGCCATAAGGGTTCCTCATCAGCCTGCTGGGACGCCAGGGGTTATATTTTAGAGGACAATGTCCCCATCTAGCGGTCGCCAGGAGGATCAGCCTGCGGGACAAACAAAGGCTTGTTACGTGAGCGATAATAGGTGAGAGACTGGCTTATTCTCACGGGAAATCCGCCAGAGGCGCAGAGATTGTGACGTCAGCAACTTATTTGCATATTGACACGACAGCGTCAACTAATGTTAGCCTGAGGTAATAAATCACGTGTGTGTGACGTCATTGTGACGTTTTACGTCACACGGCGTGTGTCCACATGGATCTGTCCACAACACTTGTAACCCTTTAACTGCTAAATTAAATCATTCAATTTTCATCCACTTGAAGTTGTGTCTCGCTACCGCGACTCACAACTTCAAGTGGGTGAAAATTACTCGTATTTGTTTAATTTAAGAGCAAACATTTACATATCGATTTACATATTTACATTTACATATTGATATTTAAACACACATTTTGTTCTCAATTACTGTGATTTAAAATGCTTAACAAGAGGACTGAAGTCCTATATCATCCCCCGCCATAAATTAGGTTAGACTTTTTGCGGTCACAAATATTTAAAAAGTTGATTTGTGGTGGCCATTTTAAATTTCAGTAAAATCACATGCACATTTCCAGATGGTGGGTAATGTGATTGTACAATGTGAATTATTACTGATTTCAATTTTTCTGTTTTTGCGCCCACAAGAAAATATGATGTTTATCCATGGCGGCCATTTTGAATTTCAGTAAAACCTTGAAAAAATCACTTGCGCATCTCCATATCGTGGGAAATGTGATAGTAAAATTAGTATAATTTCTGACTTAACTTTTTGCGCCCACAAAAAAAATTGAAGTTGACCTCTGGCGGCCATTTTGAATTTTGGTATCACTTGCACAACCCCATGTTGCTAGGAATGTGATGTTAAATATTTAAAAAAAATCGACTAAATTTTTTTTTTAATTTTACGCCCTCCAAAAAATTAAAGTTAGTCTGTGGCGGCCATTTTGAATTTTAGTAAAACCTTGAAAAAGTCACCTGCACATCTCCATATCATGGGGAATGTGATAGTAGAATTTGAATAATTTCTGACTTTAAGTTTTGCTAGGAATGTCATGTTAAAATTTCAAAAAGATTTGACCAGTAGTTTTTGAGTTTTTGCGCCCACAAGAAAACGTGACGCCGGACGCCAGACGCCGGACAGAATCCTGGCGCGACTATAACCCCCCTTCCCCTAAGAGCGGGGGATAACAAAACGGATAAAAACGACTATAGTGGTGCTTAACCCTTTCACCGCCAAATTATTCAATTGGAATTTTCACCCACTTGAAGTTGTGTCTCGCTGACGCGATCCACAACTTCAAGTGATTGAAAATTATTCAGATTTGACAAAATGCAGGTTAACTTTTTTAAATTATTGCTGATTTATGTCACATTTTATCTTCAATATGTTTAAAAACTGATATGCAATATGCTAATAAAAAATGTAAAAAACGAACATAATCGGTACCGGCGGTTAAAGGGTTAACGGTAGAAGGGTTAACGTCACATCTAAACTAAACTCTAGGCAGTCTGTAACCAGCAAACATGAGACATCCAAACAACGTTACAGTTTGTTTCACCAGATCCTGGGAGTAGCCTTTTTCCAATTTGCTCGGTCGCTCTTTAAATTTTTTTAACAAAATTTTTCTCGGATCATTTTTTCATCTTCCCTTAACATCCCTAAAAATTTGGTGCAATTTTGCTGTGTATTTTGTAAGTTAGACCATATGGCATGTAATAGAATTCTTGTTTCACGGTAATGGTGTTAAAAGAGAGCTGTAATTTTGAAAATTTATTACATGCCAAATGGTCTAACTTCGCTAATGCACCGAAAAAAATCACCAAATTCCCAAGGATATTAGGGGAAGATGATAAAATGATCTGGTCCAAGGTCTGCGACGCTGGTACCCGTTTAGTGCGGATTCTGACGTCTAAAGTCGATCCCCGCACTGAAAGAATTAAAGAAATTATAACGGTCGAGAACCATAACATAGGTAAACAAATGAAGCGGACAAGCTAGAATTAAAACATTTATGATGATTTCAAAATGAAAAAACCCTTCGGTCTCCATGGTTTATGTAAAAATATTTCAGCGCTTTAAGGGTTAAACAACAGAGGGTCACATGATAGCCAATCACCCCATATAAGGAAACACAGTCTTGTGCCCCATTTTGTGGCGACTTTGATTTATTTGTCACAAAATTATTCATACTAGATAAGGGGTGATAGATCACCTTAGATGTTTGGCCAACGTCGCAGACCGTGGACCAACATTAAAACAACATTGGTTGGACGTTGTGTTTGCAGACACTTAACATTTAATGTTTTTGCAACGCTGGGCCAACATTAAAACAACATTGGTTGGACGTATTGTATTTGTTCTTCCGCAAACACCAGAAAATGAACCAATGTTATTTTAATGTTGGTCCAACATCGCAGTGAAGAAATACAAACGCTGTTTATTTATCCGTGCGATATGGGCAAATACAGCACATGCTCAATGAATAAGGTGTAGCACGAACAAGTGCATATATTCCCATATCACACTGAAATCAACAGCATTTCGTCGCCTGGGAGCTAAATGATCCTATCTGACACTCGTTAGAGTGGCAGATAGGATCCTTTATCACCGAGGCGACGATTTGCATGTTATATAACATGCCGTCAGAGGAAGGAAGTGTTGATTACAGACCATAATACGTCGTAAAACGGGATTAAAATAGGTGGTAAAAATGTGAAGCACGCCACCTGGGGGCGCTCTGGGTACTGTTAACTCTTTCCCACCTAAGCACGGCTATTATAGCCGTGCTTAGGTGGGAAAGAGTTAACAGTCATTATGACTATAGTCGTTTTCCTTTCTTTTTATTCAGCTGAGTATATCACAGCTATTAGGAATATGAGCTTGAACAGCAAGATTTGGAAATATTTCAAAATAAACAAAAATACATCTTTCTTTTCACCCACTTGAAGTTCTCGCGGTAGCGAGACATAACCTCAAAAGGGTAAAACAAAAATTATATTGTATGGTTTTAAGAGGTGAAGGGAGCTGTGATTAATAGTCCATGCCATATAGACAAAGTGAGCGGTAAAACATGGCAAATGTACCAGAAGCTTAATATTATGTCAATTTATAAAACAATAAAACAAATTAAAAAGTTACTTTTAAAATTTACGTTTTTATTTCAGAATTGAAATACTTGCTAAATGATCTAACGTTTGCAATACTCAATAAGATTACGCAAAATTTACAGGATTGTTGACAGTGACCTAAATAATGTCAGACCTGTGGCAAAATTCTATGAAATCTAAGTAATTGAAGACTAGATAAATCAGCGAAAACCAGGTCAATATGGGACAGATTATGATTCGTTGTTATTTCCCGTGCTACAGTGGACTACAGACCAACAACACCAGTTACTGGTATTTCGAATAACTGAGATCATCTGCTACAATTACATGTGGAGAATAAATGAATGAATGGGGTTTTTAGGCCACCTTTGTGCAATATATGGGCTAAACTGGGCCAAGAGAGCCTCCCGAAAATGGTAAGATGACACTGCCCTCCAGATACAGGATTCGAAATTCGAACCATGGCGGTCTCGATCACGCAGGCTCTCCACAATATTGAATCTTTACGAGTGAACAAGGAAGAAACATTTTGTTTCTTTGAAACTTGAATGCCAGCCAGAGCGGGATTCGAACGCGCGGTCTCCGACTTTACAAGCAGGGCAGCTTTATCCGTGGCACTAGGGCCCCCCACCCTGCATGTGGAGAAATGTGATCCACCATGGGATAGACACCAGAAATATTGCTTTATAACAAATATTTTTGATTCTATGTCGCTTTCAGCGTAGAACGTTTAGTGAGCGGCGGCCATCTTGGATTCCACCACTGCAAATTACAACCGCAAAATGGATGGACTACCTCACCAATATGATATCTGTCACCATCTGCTAAATCTATATGTTAGGTGAAGATATGTAGTCTCCCTTTTATTGCATGAATGCCGAATTAACACTTGTGAATCAGCGATCCTTGTTTCTGGCCACATCATGTGAGACAGATTATAGTCCGTAGTTATTGTCTATAGTCAGATTCGCATTAAATTCATCAACCAGGATTATTAATTTTTGCCGAATTCTCGGCCAATTCTCAATCAATTTTTATGAAATTGTACACACACTATTTTCCATTAATGTCTTGACTTCCCTGAAAATTTCGCGAAGTTTCGATAAGTGTTTTAAAAGTTAGACTATTTGACATGTAATAAAATTCTGAGACGAGGCTAATGGGTTTATAGAGGGCAACATTTTTATTTATTTACTACATGTAAAATGGTCTAACTTCTTAAATACAAAATTTGCGAAATTTATATCAGGGTAGTCACGACATGAATGGAAAATAGTGTGTATAAAATTTCATGAAAATTGGTTGAGAATTGACCGAGAAATCGGCGAAATTCATTCACCACGGTTAATGTGAATACGACTATAGTGCTTCAGTGGACTAGGTGATATTTCGAAAGCTTTGCCATAGTCCAATATCATAACTGAGATCATAGGCTACATCTGCATGTGGAGAAATGTAGTCCACCATTGTGATTGTGTGGATGCCGATTTATAACTTGTGATTCGGCGGACCTTGTTTCTGTCCACATCTTATGTCAACACTCTTCCATCTTGCTGCCAGCTTTATCTACTCAATCACATGATGTGAACACATTCTCATTGTTGCCTCAACATTGCCTCAACATTGGGCCATCGTCGCTGACGCTGGCCCGATGTTGGACCACAAGCTGATGTGTTCGGAATGCCTCAATTCATAACGTGTCATATATCGTAGTTTTAGTGCAAACAAATGGATTAGTTCCCTTGCGCGGAATAATTCACTAGTTTGTGGGAGTTGTTTAGTGCATAATTAGTGACAGATCCTACACAATAATATGTTGGTGTGGTAGTTTTTGGCATGAATAATGGTACCTATAAGTGGACCGCTACACAATGCGACACACTTTTTCTGGATACAAATATTCCCTATCTTGTACACTTGGAGTGACTGAGTTCCAGTCAGTGAACATCGCTATACGTGGCTTCTCGTACATTGTGGCGATATCGCGACAAAAAGAAGCTCGACACTATACCCTACTCTTATCGATGGACTTCTGCATACTGCACAGAGCGACGATGGCCAGCACTGCACACTCCATGTCATTGAACAGTTTGTAGCACTGTATATAAGCACAGCCACGACGACAAAAATCCATCTTAGCCGGGACTCGGGACCAGTAACACCTAATCACAGCCGATATCGTAAACTATCAAATAAATACTGGTTATAATTCAATACTAGCACCGACCAGCGATTCGTTTGTTAACCATTTTAACATCCAGCTTTTTTGTGTAATTCGTCTTGAGGTGTGGATTTCTGCCGCGATTCCCCTTCAAGTTGTTTTTTTCTCATAAAATGCATAGCTTGTTCAGTAACTGCTGACCTTAACCCCTAGAGCACAAAGCTATTCAATTTGAATTTTCAGTCACTTGAAGTTGTGTCTCGCGGTAGTGACTGAAAATTTATGTGATTTGTGAAATTTAAGTCCCAACATATATCAGTGTTTCAAGATTGAAGGCGTATTTAACAACTGGCTATGAGGGGTTATTATTTTGCTAATAAAAACACAAAATGTCCACTCTAGTCGACATCAGTCAAGCAATCAATCAATCAATCAATCAATCAATCAAATAAAACTTCTATAGCGCCTATATCGTCAAAGGACCAAGCTCAGAGGCGCACAAATCCTTAGCGTGATCATGTGTCATAATCGAGGCCAAAGCAGGTTCGTCAACAGGGAGCCGGGCTGCTGAGGGACTAGGGTGGCAAAGCCAGGTCAAATAGGTGAGATTTAAGTAATTTCCGGAATGTTAAGATTGTTTTGGCATCACGCATTGGCAGAGGCAGGACGTCCCATAAGGCTGGACCAGATATAGAGAAAGCTCTTGACCCAGTCTTAGTCTTTATACGAGGAACAACAAATCTATTCGAATTAGTGGAGCGTAGATATTTTGAGCATTTCGGCCGAACAAGTAAATCAGCCAGATATGCAGGTTGGTTTTCTTTTAGGGTTCGAAAAGTTATCGCACATATTTTAAAATGAATGCGAAACTTGACAGGAAGCCAATGTAATCGTTTCAGAATTGGAACGGAACGACTAAATCGTGGGGCGTTGGTTACCACTCTTGCAAGGCAGTTTTGAACGCGTTGTAATCTAGCGATATCCTTTTCTGGCATATTGTGAAAAAGTGAGTTACAATAAACTAACTTACTACTGACGAGTGCCACTGCAATTTGCTTGGCAAGATCTAAAGACAGATTTTTTCGAATTCGACGTAGGTCACGGATATGATAGAAGCATGCCCTACATGTTTGGGATATGTGTTTTCGGAAATTCAGGCTACTGTCGAATAGTACACCAAGATTTTTAGCCGATGTAGATGGATTTGTTTCTTGACCTAGAAGTAAGCATGGGAAATTATTCAAGAATTTTTCTCGCTGAAGTTTGGTCCCAATAAGAAGAAATTCTGTCTTGCTAGGATTAAGCTTCAGCTTAGATCCTGTCATCCAGGCCGACACACCCATTAAACAATGTTGCAACTTCTCAAGAAATTCCTTAGCGTTTGAAACTGATAGAGACATGTAAATTTGAGTATCATCGGCATAAAGATGGTGTTTATGTCAAAACTAGAAATAATAGCGCTGAGTGTGTAGTGTATAAAGTAAAAAGCACTGGTCCTAGCACAGAGCCCTGTGGAACTCCATATGAGAGTGTGACTTTATCTGAAAAAGTGTCTTTAATTTTTACGGACTGGAGCCTATTTTGCAAATAAGAAGAAAACCAAATTTGAGCCTGGCCAGATATTCCATACCAATCAGAAAGTCTATCTGTTAATGTAGCATGGTCAATGGTGTCGAAAGCGGCCGACAAGTCAAGCAAGGTTAGAGCCGTAACTTCACCCTTGTCCATACTAATAATGATATCGTTATGTACTTTCAGTAGAGCCAATTCTGTAGAATGATGTTTCCTGTAGGCCGATTGTAATGGATTACATAGATGGTTATTTTTTATATGAGCTTGCAGCCTATTGGCTACTATCTTTTCTAAGATTTTGGAAATGAAACTTAAGTTGGATACAGGCCTGTAATTTTTCAGCTCGTTTTTCAGTAGTAGTCTCAAAATAAGTTTTTTAATTTCATCTTCCGACGCACGTTCAAAAACGTTCATTTTGGATCTAATTTCTGGTTTTTGCACTTGTGGAATATTCTGTACTTTATCTGGAAATTGGGAACGGATAGTTTCAATTTTATCCACAAAATACCTAGAGAAATGATCACAAAGTGATTTCACTGATGTGAATTCTGGCAGAGCAGGAAGTGGAACTCTATGCAGAATGTTATTTATTGAATTCCAAAGGCGCCGGGGATTGTCCGAATTTTCTGCAATAACATCAGCTAAATATTTCGATTTAGCTTTTGTCATCATTCTATTACACAGGTGGCATTGCTGTTTGTAACGAGAAAGATCTAGATGTGTGCGAGATCTGCGCCATGTTCGTTCGAGATTGTGGCGAAGGGTTTTAGCCTTCATTATTTCCGGAGTCATCCATGGAGTTGGTGGTTTTCTGGGTAGAGTCTTTGTACTTACAGGAGCGTGTTTGTCTAAAATAGAGCTAAGAACAGAATCATACTGCTGACATAGTGCCGAGAGATCTTTCTCTGGTTTCTTTATTAGATCCGAACTGAGAATATTTGAATGAAACGATTCATAATCAATTTTGTTTATTTTATGAAACGATATTTTTTCTTTGTTCTATTTCGTCTTATAACAGTCAATTTCAGATATGACCGCAAGATGGTCCGAGATACCTGCTGCCGAAAAAACTGATTTGATACAGTTAGAAATGCGTTTGGTGATTAAAAAAAATGAAATGAATCGGGCTTTAGGCCACCTTTGTGCACATATAGGCTAAACTGGGCCAGGAGAACCTCCTGAGGGTGGTGAGATGATTGAGATGACACTGTCCTCCAGACACAGGATTCGAAATTCGAGCCCTGGCGGTCTGAGGCCGAGCAAGCTACCTCTCGGTCACGGAGGCTCCCCACAATACTAACTTTCACACGTGGATGGGGAAGAAACATTTTTGTTTCTTTCAAACCGCCGAGACCGGGAACCGAACCCCGGACTCTGGCGTGAAAGGCAGCGGTGCTAACCACTACCCTAGGGCCCCCGCCCGTTTGGTGATTAGCAGATCTAGCCAATGACCATGAAAATTAACATTCTGCTTCAGATCGAAACATGTGAGGATTTCATTGAATTTGTGGGTGTTTCCATTTCAGTGCTCCAAAGATTAAAAGTAAGCTGTTTCTACTATTTGTCTTTGTCAACAATATACCACCTTCAGTATACCAGTGTGTGTCAACTGTAATCAGACACTGGTGACACCAGTGAATATAGAGATACTACCTGACTCTATTATAGCGTTGTTGACCAATCGGAGCTGAGCTATTTCTGGATAATTGGCGCAGGTGATTAATCAAGCCCAGTCTCTCGGTAAATACGAGACGTTTAGCCACTGCTGGTTCTATGTTGGTCAAGTGTCTACGACGCTGGGCCAATATTAAACCAGCATTGGTTCAATATCACCCGTTTACTGGTCTATCAGCGTGTATCAGGTTCTGGTCTGATCAATACTGGAGTGGAAATGTGAGAAACATGTGGGAGGAAACAGGTGGGACGAGTGTGGGTGAGTGAGTGAGTGAGTGAGTGAGTGAGTGAGTGAGTGAGTGAGTGAGTGAGTGAGTGAGTGAGTGAGTGAGTGAGTGAGTGAGTGAGTGAGTGAGTGAGTGAGTGAGTGAGTGAGTGAGTGAGCTAAAAGACAAAGGTCTAGCATCGATACGATAATCACTGATAATGTAATAAATACACAAAATAGTTTTCGGATTTTTAGTCAAATAAAACACAATTAATAGCAAAAGATAGATTGCTGAATTAATCAAATTAATCAAATAATTCAATTTCAGCCATATTTATCTTTCATTTTTTCGTCCTTTAAAGCTGGAAATTACGTTAGCAATTCCAGCTTCAAATGAGCGAAAATAGTTAATACCAGTTCAGAAATAAATGAAATGAATCTGATTTTAGGCCACCTTTGTGCACATATAGGCTAAACTGGGCCAGGAGAACCTCTTGAGGATGGTGAGATGATTGAGATGACACTGTCCTCCAGACACAGGATTCGAAATTCGAGTCCTGGCGGTCTGAGGCCGAGCACGCTACTTCTCGGTCACGGAAGCTCCCCACAATACTGACTTTCACACGTGGATGGGGAAGAAACATTTTTTGTTTCTTTCAAACCGCCGAGTCCGGGAACCGAACCCCGAACTCTGGCGTGAAAGGCAGCGGTGCTAACCACTACCCTAGGGCCCCAGTTCAAAAGGAGAGGGGGTAGATGAAGAGGATATGATATGTGAATAATCTCAGCGGCTAATTGGCTATATTTCATCCAGACACAACCTTGAGATTTCCTAATGAATTATATTATTTATTAGAATGGCGATTGTAACAGCAAACCGGTGAAATATGGCACTTTAGAGCTCTAGATATTAAAATGTATTTGTTAATAGTTACGTACATCATTTCCGTATAAACATTATCAGAACATGAAATATATTTGAATGTGAAGTAAAATATGTTTCAATTTCAAAGATACGACTAAGTCCTACAATAATCATTTTCAGCCTTTATATTCTCACTTCAAAAAATATCTTTTCAAGTTGAAATATGGCTCATAACTGTACAATTTGAAAATGGGTGGCCTCCTGATAAATTTTCACTCACTTGAAGTTGTGGATCGCGTCAGCGAGACACAACTTCAAGTGGGTGAAAAATAAAAAAAAAATAGCGATCAAAGGGGTATAGTGTGTAATACCCTGTCTAGGGTTGTGTAGATGAAATGGTAGAAACCTTGTGTATTGAAATGACTCACAATACTAGATTATGCCATTGTAGAGATGCGAGGTGATTGTAACGTGCAAAGTAAAAAGGCGGTAACAGCTTACCTGTAAAGTAAGCAGTTATTGTCTTTCTCGGCTTTGCAGAGCTTCATTGCACTCTAGTCCAATTTAAATAACCAGTGAACGGAGGGAGATGATTGACCTTTAAAATGTCATGGCGTCGATGGCCATTTTCAGCTTTTTTCTCCATCAAACGAGAAGATTTGAAGGAGACAATAACATTACATTTGCTAGAGTGGCATATGTTTTTATTTTAAAATTTTACATTTATAAGCATTTGCACACAATTAAAGTTGTGGATCGCGTCGGGGAGAGACACAACATCAATTGAGTGAAAATTTAGGATCAGGGCCCATCGCACAAAGCATCTTAAAATTAAAATCATCTCAACTTTCTCTTATTTGCATTAGAAAAGTTAAGATAATCTTAACTTTTCTAATGCAAATAGGAGAAAACTAAGATAATCTTAATTTTAAGGTTCTTTGTGGGACGGGCCCTGGGGCCCATCCCACAAAGAATCTTGAAATTTTAAATCATCTTAACTTTCTCTTATTTGCAATAAAAAAGTTAAGATCATCTTAACTTTTCTAATGCAAATAAGATAAAGTTAAGATAATCTTAATTATAAGATGGTTAGTGGGATCTCCCCAAGGTTTAGCTGACACGGTTATGTGGTATAATATAAGGCCGTCGATTCACCAGGGAGTGGAGTGATTTATATCTGGATCGATGTCGCATTGGTGTGTAGTAATCAACGCTATGCAAACCCAGCAAACACGACACATCTACCCAATGTTTGATCAATGTTGGGCCAACGTCATAGACGATGAGCTAACGTTGGCCAAACAATGGGTAGATGTGTCGTGTTTGTTAGGAATGATAATTTATTATGACACTATATTCAAAAGGCTAACCTTGGCCACTCAAAGAATAGAGGCTCGATGTATTTATACACAACCTTGAACAAATTGTCGAATAAAATGAACAAGATAAAAAATGATTTCAGACATCACAAGAAGGATGTTTCAGGATATATGAATCGGGCTTTAGGCCACCTTTGTGCACATTTTATAGGCTGAATTGGGCCAAGAGAACCTCCTGAGGATGGTGAGATTTGATTTGATTTGATTTGATTTGATTTAAACTCAATCAGCTTTTCAGCTTATTGACGGGCAACACTGTGTTAATACAGGAGCTCAACTCTCTCCCTAGAAAGAGGAGCACACCCTCACATTATAGTTCCCAATTATAAATTCTTGTCATTTTCCATATTTCTTTTTTCCAGATGATTGAGATGACACTGTCCTCCAGACACAGGATTCGAAATTCGCGCCCTGGCAGTCTGAGGCCCAGCACGTTACCTCTCGGTCACGGAGGCTCCCCATAATACTGAGTTTTACACGTGAATGGGGAAGAAACATTTTTGTTTCTTTAAAACCGCCGAGACCGGGAGCTGAACCCCGAACTCTAGCGTGAAAGGCAGCGGTGCTAACCACTACGCTAGGGCCCCCGCCCTGGATGTTTCAGGAATGGATGTCATTTGATACATTATATTTAGTTTTTTTCAGTCCATTTTCATTCATCTGAACCCTTGCTCTGCTGAATTGTCTGCCAGTATTTTCCATTCATTTCAAGCTGGAATTGCTAACGCAAATTCCAGCTTGAAATGACGAAAAATATATTTCTCCATGAAAAATAAATTCATCTCATATCGGATTCTTTGACTAAGTGATCATATTCTAAACTAACGCTGGCCGAGCATTGAACCACCATTGTGTCAATGTATCATGTTTGCTGGAAATCAACATACCAGGAGAGAATTAACGTATTCAGTCACGTGATGAAATACAAGACTGTCTGTCAATCGACCAGGAAGTAAACTTCTTTATGCTCGGGTAAATTTAGCATTGTTGCTGGTAACACCAGATTCAAAATGGTAAAGGTTGACCACTTCATACATGCTTGTCTCATTTCTACAACCTTGACCACTCCGAGCTAGCTTGTCGCATCAAGTGCGCTTGTCGCATTTCTGCAAACTTGACCACTCCATACACGCTTGTCGCAGTTCTGCAATCTTGACCTCTCCAAGCAGACTAGTCGCAGTTCTGCAACCTTAACCACTCCAAGCGAGCTTGTCGCATTTCTGCAACCATTTCTGGAATATTTTGAAAATAACAAGACTACATAAGTCCAGGAGCTCCCGCGACGAATTAGAATTTGATTTAAGCAATTTTGTATAGGGTTTTTAATGTAGTCCTAGTCTAGGTCAAAAATCAAGACGCAAGACAACTAGGTCTAAGAAGCCCAGTCTAGGAGTAAGATAAGAACTAGACAGTCTGTCAGAGATTGCAAACCTCCATTGAAATTAATGATCCTAATCAGTATCCCAGTAATGGTCTACCTATCTGGCATGGTTTACCCGATATCAGGCCAATCGAGTTAACTAATAGTTGATTTACGGTCATTTTGAATTCGATATAAATTAGTTAAAAACTTAGGGTGCATCCTCCCCCAAAACCTCAAATTTTGTTTTATAGTAATGGACTAACATCTAAAACAGTTTGCAAAATATTGGGCATGTGAAAGTAAATAATGGCCGATAGGGGGCCATTTTGAATTTGAACGAGTCAGAATTTTTCAAGATGCATCCTCAGCTGAAATCTCACATTTCATTCTATAGTAATCGTCTAGCTATCTAGCACGGCTTACCAAATATTGGCCATGTGAAAGTGAATAATAGCCTAAAGGCGGCCATTTTGATTTTGATCAAGTCAAAATTTTCCAAGATGCATCCTCAGCTGAAATCTCACATTTCATTCTATAGTAATGGTCTAGCCATCTAGCACGGTTTACCAAATATCGCCCATGTGAAAGTGAATAATGGCCGATAGGAGGCCATTTTGAATTTGATCAAGTCAAAATTTTTCAAGATGCATCCACTCCTGAAATCTCACATTTTGTTTTATAGTAATGGTCTAGCCATCTAGTACGGTTACTAAAAACGGCTATGTGAAAGTGAATAATGGCCGATAGGCGGCCATTTTGAATTTGATCGAGTCAATTTTTTTCAAGATGCATCCTTTCTTGTAATCTCACATTTTGTTTTATAGTAGTGGTCCAGCTATCTAACACGGTTTACCAAATATCAGCAATGTGCAAGTAAATAGTGGCCGATAGGCGGCCATTTTGAATTCGATTGAGTCGAAAGTTTTTAAAAGGCATCCTCTCTCGAAACGTCACATTTTGTTTTATAGTAATGGTCTAGCTATCTAGCACGGTTTACCTGATATCAGGCCTATCGAGGTAAATAATGCTGATTGTCGGCCATTTTGAATTCGTAAGTTAAAAATTTTCAGGGTGCTTCTTCCCCCGAAAACTCACACTTTGTTTTATAGTAATCAGGTAATGGTCTAGCCATCTAGCACGGTTTACCAAATATCAGCCATGTGAAAATGAATAATGGCCGAAAAGGCGGCCATTTTAAATTTGATCAAGTCATTTTTTTCCAAGATGCATCCTCATCTGAAATCTCACATTTCGTTTTACAGTAATGGTCTTGCCATCTAGCACGGTTGACCAAATAACGGCCATGTGAAAGTGAATAATGGCCGATAAGCGGCCATTTTGAATTTTATCGAGTCAAATTTTTCCAAGATGCATCCTCTCCTGAAATCACACATTTTGTTTTATAGTAATGGTCTAGCCATCTAGCACGGTTTACCAAATAACGGCCATGTGAAAGTGAATAATGGCTGATTGGCGGCCATTTTGAACTTTGACAAAATGATTTTTTTCAAAATACATCCTCTCCTGAAGCCTTACAATTTGTTTTATAGTAATGGTGTAGATATCTTGAGCGGTTTTCATGATATTCCACAATATCAGGCCTGTCGAGGGGAATAATGGCTGATAGGCGGCCATTTTGAATTTTATCAACTTCAATTTTTTCAGGATGCATCCTCTCCTGAAACCTTACAATTTATTTGATATTAATGGTGTAGCTATCTTGAGCGGTTTTCATGATATTCCGCAATATCAGGCCTGTCGAGGTGAATAATGGCCGATAGGCGGCCATTTTGAATTTTATCAACTTCAATTTTTTCAGGATGCATCCTCTCCTGAAACCTTACAATTTATTTGATATTAATGGTGTAGCTATCTTGAGCGGTTTTCATGATATTCCGCAATATCAGGCCTGTCGAGGTGAATAATGGCCGATAGGCGGCCATTTTTAATTTTATCGACTTGAAATTTTTCAAGATGCATCCTCTCCTGAAACCTCACAATTTGTTTTATAGTAATGGTGTAGCTATCTTGAGCGGTTTTCATGATATTCCGCAAAATCTTTCAGTCGGATTTACCGATGTTATAAATTAGGTCAAAGTGCTGGGTCAACTTCAAGGTCAAGGTCCAAAAACCTGAAAAGGCACAACTAGGGACCTTAGAGAACATGTATGTGCAATATGACTGTCATCGGCCCAGTACTTTTCGAGATCTGCTCCGGAAACGAAGTGCGCGTCAAAACGTCTAAATAGGTCATAGTTCTGAACCAGAAGTAGGTCAAAGTTCAAATACCCCAAAAGGCACAACTAGACCCCCTAGGGGTGTTGTGTGTAAAATTTGAAGACAATCGGATATGCTCCGGAAACGAGTTGTTTACGGACGGCCCAACGGCCCAACGGCCCAACGGCCCAACGGCCCAACGCCGTCACATCATCATTTTCTCCTCTGCAACCTTGCGTATTGAATTCAGATTAAAAATATTTTAACCCGTCCATTAGCCACCTGGAAGTAACCCACATACCAAAAATTGTTATCCTAGCTTATTTTCTCACAAAGTTATAGGCAAAAGAAGAGGCCAAAAAAAAACGGAGGTAGAATCCATAGCTCCCTTCGCTCACCTACGGTGACGGCGGGAGCTAATAAATTGGTCCCGAGCACTTTAAGATGTGATTTCTTAAACGTCATAATAGCCGTGGAATCTACTGTAACTCTGTGGCAGGTACAGTAAATAGTGGTGTGAGACCACAATAGATGGCTCCGGAATGCAGCCAGTGACTGACGATGTGTTAATCACGTGACAGTACCACATGACACTGAATAGAAGTAAGGGAAACCCCCGCCGCGCCCTGTTAACGCAGTGAAGGTCAAACGATAAATCTATATTAGACCTTGTCACGGAAATGGAAGGATCGTGTTAGGGGGGGGGGGGAGGGTAAAATGGCGGCCGATCTATCACAAGTAGGCTATACGGGATTGTCGGCCCAGCAGAGGCAAGACGTTGAACAAGTTGGTTGATATTGGTCCAGCATCGTAAACGGGGGGGGGGGGGGGAGGATTCAACCAGCATCGGGTAATTTTGAAACAAAAGATGTTTAACTAATGTTGTCTTAACGTAGATCCACCGTCTGCGACGCTGGCCCAGCATCAAGCCACCATTACTTCGCCATTTCATGTGTACGTTGATCATTACCAGGTTTAACCTAGTCAGCCAAGCTGTCTGTTTTTTATGAATTGTTGTTATTATGTCATGTTTTATATTTCAAATGTCGCTGTATAATTTTTTTTTTTACTTTTCACCTTTAAATACATCGCACTCATGTGATATCATATGAGTGGACATTTTCTTATACCCCTAATATTATCATTCATTCATTCATTCATTCATTCATTCATTCATTCATTCATTCATTCAATAATTCATTCATTCATTCATCATTCATTCATTCATTCATCCAGCCAGCCAGCCAGCCAGCCAGCCAGCCAGCCATTCACTCACGCATTCAGAAAATAGTTTCGGGTTACAAAGATAATAGCTCGCTCCCGTTGCTCGCCGAAGGCGAGCAGTGGAGCGGCTTAATGGTACACATGTGGAGAGTTCATCTTGGCACGCTCACAATGGTAGGCTTAAATTTGTTTGGTACGGAAGTTATTTGATAGTGAATCGTGGACGCGCACAAGGTCTCACCACCCTAAATAAGCCGAAATCCAGGGAGGTGTCTACTAATGATGGAATCATCACACAAAATATTTTTAATGCGGCTGTTCCAACCTCTATTGAAACAAAATAAAATACAAAGAAGTAATAATTTTGTGAATATTTAATAAGCCCGCGTTATCTTCTTTGTCAAGGATATCATATATAACTGTTTCATGATAACCTCGCAGGGATACAGTGGGTTAAAATGATGTGTGTCTGTTCTGTGAAAGAGAGCACGGATTATAGCCCAATTTTAACAGTATTGACTTTTTTACACTCTAGGGGGCGTAGCTCAAAATCTGTCTGGTAACCATACCTATAGCGGGCCTGTTTTCGAACAAGGACATCTCAAGCTTTATCCTGATATGTCACACTAAATATCTAATAGGGTGAAAAATGGTGAAATCGGCCTGCGGAATTGAGGCAGTTTACATGTGTTTCAATGGGACTGGCATTTGGGGTGGTGAGACCATCAGTAGACACAGGGGGTTTGCATGTTCTGGTCCTTTCTTGACATAGGCCTATTCCAGCTGCTTGATAAAAAATCTGCAGCTTGATATCTATATTTTATTGAGTTTTACTATCGCTGTAACAATCAAAGTGTAATAGTTTTGATTAGAAAGTATATAATTGGTGAATAAATGTGATAACCATGTCTAGAAAAGACTAGAAGAGGCCGTGTTTTAGTGATATAAGTCATAGATGAAATGACTGGTTGGTAGTTTGATTGTCATATGGGCCCAAATAAAAATAAAAAATAGTGAATTTAAGTATGGATGCTACTAATAGCAGTCCATTCTAATATGTGTGGCATATTTCAACAACAATTTTCGAAATACAAGGTAACCATGACGACTTTGTGTGACGAAATAGAGGCGGGAATAGCCACTTCATTTAACTGTTTTATTCAATGCGACTTTCAAGGAAACCAGGCCGATTTTCATGATATCAATAATTATTCAAAGGGCTCCGAGGGCAACAGTTTTCAATATATTTGCCTAATTCAAAAACTATATTGTTCAGAACACCTTCAAGCATCATACCAGGCCGAAATAAAATAATCAAAGAAAATTATATCTCTACATATGGTCTCACCACTCTAAATAAGCCGAAATCCAGGGAGGTGTCTACTAATGATGGAATCGTCACACAAAATATTTTTAATGCGGCTGTTCCAACCTCTATTGAAACAAAATAAAATACAAAGAAGTAATAATTTTGTGAATATTTAATAAGCCCGCGTTATCTTCTTTGTCAAGGATATCATATATAACTGTTTCATGATAACCTCGCAGGGATACAGTGGGTTAAAATGATGTGTGTCTGTTCTGTGAAAGAGAGCACGGATTATAGCCCAATTTTAACAGTATTGACTTTTTTACACTCTAGGGGGCGTAGCTCAAAATCTGTCTGGTAACCATACCTATAGCGGGCCTGTTTTCGAACAAGGACATCTCAAGCTTTATCCTGATATGCCACACTAAATATCTAATAGGGTGAAAAATGGTGAAATCGGCCTGCGGAATTGAGGCAGTTTACATGTGTTTCAATGGGACTGGCATTTGGGGTGGTGAGACCACAACAGGAAGTCCATGATGACAGTTGCCATGGGCAAGCCAAAGGTCTCACAAAACAATCTGTTCATCAGTATAGTCTCACAGCACAAATACGCAATCAAATTTACAGAAAGCATTTATTTTTAAATTTTTACTTCATGGTGTTGTAGTCATGGTTGTTAAACTCAGAATAAATCTATGACGTCATAGTCTCCCAACTGTATTTTTACTGAAATTCATGAAGAAAAAAAAATCTATGACGTCATAATTTATTATCTGTAGTAATGAACTGCATATTTTTATTAATGAATGCAATACTATCACTACTACTACTACTACTACTACTACTACTACTGTAGGCGACCATGCCTATGCCAGGCTAGGGGTATTATATATTTTCATATCATGTGGATGTGTTCTTATCACAGAATATTCCGGTGCATATTAATGTAATATAATTTGTATATTAGTGCCTATTCATATTATTGAAATGTCTTTAGTCGAAAAGAAAGTTTAAGTGTTTCACTCAGTTTGAGGCTGCTAAGCTCCCCACCTCCCCCCACCTCCCCCCATACACCCACTCACCCTCAAATTACCACTGATTTGCCCGAAAGCGTGAGTGTCCTGTGATTGAATTTGCACTAGTTCCCTGAATAATGGAGACAAACCAGACCTAGCAGACCCGGAATGATCCAGACAACATGGTCGATCAAAACACCCCCCCCCCCCCAGTCAATAATCCACAGGCAGGGAACGCGCTGCAAAGGGAGAGCAGGGTTCGATTCCTGCCGGCCCTACAAAACGACGATCTTTTAGAGAAATATCAACGCATGAGGTATTAGAAAACACGCCAATTGGTAGATATATCACGCTCGCACGTAATAACAGAGTGGCATGTGCGATACAGATACTGAGTATGTAGTCATTGACATTCGTAAAGTTGTGCCCCAACAGTAAAAACAACGCCATAGATATGGACCTAACCATTTAAGCCCTCACGATGCATTTAAGCATCATTTTACATCCCTGAAAACAAACTTAATTTTCCTACAACTAGGGGGTTTTAGAACTAAAATTTCGATGAAACTGGTTTACCAATACATGACAATTTCCTTTAATTTTTAAACCACAGCAAATCATCTTCATCCACTACAAGTCGAGAATTGCGACAGCAATTCGCGGTTTGTAGTGAATGAAGATGACAATAGTATGGTAAATGCAGGTTTGAAACGGTTAAAGCAATATACATCCAACAGTGATAACATAGAGCGTGAACTCATACCAATATACATCCAGCAGTGAAAAGCACATCAGGCGACGCTGGCCCAACATTACAGCAGCATTTGGACAATGTCTGGTCTTGATGAGAAGGCTGTATGTAGCGGAGAAACAAGACTTGGGGCCTATGCTTATATAATGTTGGTTCAACGTCTACGACGCTGGCCCAACATTATATCAACATTGGCTCCACGCCTCATGTCTGCTGTGTAGCGAGCCAATATATCGACTGGTGAATAATTATTAACCCTTTGACTTCCAGGCCGGGGTGCATGCCAGGATCCAGATATACTGGTGTAGGAGTTCCATTTTTCGTCATTTGAAGCTGGAATTGCTAACGCAATTTCCAGCTTCAAATGACGAAAAATACATAAATGTAGTATATATTTGTCGAAAATTTGTGTCGTTTTATGGTTACGTTCATTGACGAATGACGACGGAAATTTCCGTCATGTATGGTAGTGAAAAGGTTAACCCTTCTGCTGCTGAATTGTTTGTTTCTATTTTTCATTCATTTAACCCTTTGAGCCCTCACGATGCATTAAAACATCATTTTACATCCTTGAGAGCAGACTTAATTTTCCTACAACTAGGGGTCTTAGAACGAAAATTCCCATGAAACTGGTCTTCCATTACATAGTAATTTTCTTTATTTTTAACCCACATCAAATCATCTCCATTCACTACAAGGCGAGAATTGCGACAGCAATTCGCGGCTTGTAGTGGATGAAGATAACAAGGTAAATTCAGGCTTGAAAGGGTTAAGGCTGGAATTGCTAATGCAATTTTTAGTTCAAATGACGAAAAAAATTACAATTTCTATCCATAAAAACAAATAGGATATTATAGATATTATTTAAAATCCTTTGGCTTTGGCAAGCTGAGCATGTATCACAAACTATTTTGTCATTTTGAATGACATTATACTTATTGGAAAGTTGTTATTAAAAGTAAAGGGTTAAAATAAACGACTTGTAATCAAGTGAACGGCGACTTTGATTAAACCTCCCGCATGAAAAACTCCTCTCGCACATCTGACGCGCGTTGACATACATCGTCTAATTCATACACGCATGCAAACAAGGACTCAGTTAAAAAAAATAAGCACACCGTGACACAACCTGAAGCGTGTGTATTAAATCTCTCAGCCCTTTCAGCTGGGGATCGATTTTAGATATCAGAATCTGACGTCTAAAAGATCAAAGTTTTTATTTGAAATTCGAAATCATCATAAATTTTTCGTTAGGTACTTCTTCTTCATTTGAATACCTAGCTAGGTCTAAGGCCATTAGAAATATTTACAAAATTAGGCTTATACTGTTGTCTAACCTACATTTCTCTTCTAGTTTGTGGCATACGACGGTCTAATAAGAGGCTAAGTTGATTCGTTTTCTAAAATAATATAGTTACTTTCCTCGTTTGTAACATTGCGAATGTTGCATTATTATCAATATTCCATCGATATTATCAGGAGTCTACAACCAGATACCATGGTATCGATATGGACTTCAAGCAATATACATCAAACTGTGAAAAATGGCTACGACGCTGGCCCTACATTGAATCAACACTCGTCTCTGCTGTGTAACGGGCCAATATATGACTTAGTAATTATTAACCACTGAATTGTTTGATTCTATTTTGTATTCATTTGAAATGAAATGAATCGGGCTTTAGGCCACCTTTGTGCACATATAGGCTAAACTGGGCCAGGAGAGCCTCCTGAGGATGGTGAGATGATTGAGATGACACTGTCCTCCAGACACAAGATTCGAGATTCGAACCCTGGCAGTCTGAGGCCGAGCACGCTACCTCTCGGTCACTGAGGCTCCCCACAATACTGACTTTTACACGTGGATGGAGAAGAAACATTTTTTGTTTCTTCCAAGCCGCCGAGACCGGGAACCGAAGCCCGAACTCTGGCGTGAAAGGCAGCGGTGATAATCACTACCCTAGGGCCCCCGACCTTTTTATTCATTTGAAACTGGAATTGCTGACGCAATTTCCAGCTTCAAATGTGGAAAAAATAATATGATTATTTATATAAAAATATATATAGCTAATTACTTAAAAAATTGAGCATCTATCACAAGCTATTCCACCATTTCAAGGACATTTTTTTACTTATTTGAAAGCTATTATTAAACGTCTATATAAGGCTCTAGCAGCCTAAAGGTTTAAATAAACGACCTGTAATCAAGCAAAACTGCGATTCGATTAAATCTCCCGCATAAAAACTTCTCTCGCGCATCTGACGCGCGTTGACATACATCACCTAATTCATGTATACACGCATGCAAACAAAGACTCGGTTTGAAAAAATAAAACTTTTGTACTGCGACACACTTGAAATGTGTGAAAATATTGCGAAATAAATCCCAAATTTAACCCTTTCAGCGCGGGGATCGCACTTGGACATAAGAATCAAAGGGGTTTTTCTTTTGAAAGCATCATAAATGTCTTAGCTAGCTGTTTTCGCTTCATTTGAATACCTATGTTGTACATTGTACATTTTTAATAATTTCTGTGCTGGGGTCTACTTTAGACGTCAGAATCTAACGTATATGGACGTCTGATTCTGACGTCTGTAGTCGGTTCCCGCAGTGAAAGGGTCAAATTATATAGTACCACAATTCTCTATTACATCATGACATGATAGGTGGAGACTCGTGTCAAATGACATTCACAAGAACACAATAAATAGTCTGCATATAATTAATCCATCAAATGCTCACCAGACAATGAGGATAAGACAACTCCCCATTGGTTATTATATTCATTAAATTACTGTTATGCTATTACTTTGCGTTGTCACCTTATAGCAAGGGCGAGAATACTGCCACGAAAAGACAAAAGGCAGTAATTATTTACTTTTCTAGTAGGCAGTTACTACTTTTTGACTTCATAGAGCACTATGCTGCATACCATAGAAAAATTTAAACATTTTAAATGCCAAGTTATCTTAACACTAACAGCGCCGAAATATTTGTGTCTAAACCATGAAAATCAAAGGGGTTTTTTTCAATTTGAAATCATTATAAATGTCTTAGTTGGCTTATTCCGCTTCATTTGAATAACTTCCTATATACCAATATTTTAATTCTTATGTTTGACTCTTGACGTCAAAATCCGACGTCTGCAGACGTCAGATTCTGACGTCTAAAGTCGATCCCCTCGCTGTAAGGGTTAAGTGCAAATCGGAAGAATGAAAAAGTTTTAGCTTCAACTTGAACAAATACAAGTGCTGATTGTAACGCAAAGCTTGGTGATAGTTTTAAAATTATTGAAACACCATTCTCTCTTTTTATACTAATAAAAATAATCAATACTGCACACTGTAACAGCTACAGCCTCACTCAGTACTGCACTGGCATGAAATGTGCAGGTGTGGGTGGCTATGTGCATGTCTGTTAAACGTTTCACAGCCTATGACGACAAAAATCGCCTCCAGAGATGCGAAATGAAAATTATTTCTAAAAAAAACGCTAAAAAATCAGATGTCTCCCCTCCAGCAGCATAACCATAAAGGTTGATAGTTATGCGAACCACTTGTCAACACTTCCAGCAAACACGATGTTGACCCAATGCCGGACCAATGCTGGCCCACCGTCTGCGACACTGGCCCAGCATCAAACCAGCACTGGTGCAACGCCTGGTGTTTGCTGGGCTGCGTTTAACCCAGTTTTGACGTTGGTCCAACATTGTACAAATGTTATACAAATGTTTTGTGTTTGCTGGGAATAGCAGCTGGTCTGGTATTGCTTACTGCTGGCAGCGATTACAAGCTGACACCGACCCAATGTCTGTTAAATGTTGGGCTAGCGTCGCCGCTGCTGGCCAGTATCCATTCAGTCCTAGTCAGTACTTCATGCTGCCGGTACCTGCATGCTGGCGGTACGGGCACAATGCTTTGAACCAAAGCTGGGTCAATGTTGGCCCGCCGTTTGTGACGCTGGCCCAAACACGACAGGTAACCAAATACTGGGCTAATGTTGGCACAGCGTCGTAGACGGTGGGCCAACATTAGCCCAGCATTGGGTCAACGTCTCGTGTTTGACCGCCTGCACCATAGAAAGCGCCGGCAGAAATGAATGGGACAGAAAGCACAGACAGAATGCACAGAGGTAAAGCAACATGTCCCCACCTCTCTGTGAGACGGGAGACATAACATAGGCACACTGGACGCATAGCCGGCTGCCATTACATAACCCTATAACCGCCGATGCCGCATATATTCGGGTTTTCATTTTTATTAGCACATTAAGTACCACCTTTTAAACATGTTAAAGATAAACTGTGACATTATTCATCAATATTTGAAACCAGGTGACCTCAATTTTGTCTAATCTAAATAATTTCCACTCACTTGAAGTTGTGGATCGCGTCAGCGAGACACAACTTCAAGTGAGTGAAAATTTCAGATTGAATAAATTTGGCGGTCAAAGGGTTAACCCTTACAACGCTGAATTATTGTTGCATAAACCATGAAGACTAAGGTTTTTTCAAATTGAAATCATCATAAATATCTTAGTTAGCCCTTTCCGCTTCATTTGACTACATATTTGATGGGTCTACGACTTTAATAAATATTTTAATTCTTTCAGCACTGGGACCGTCTTTATACGACAGAATTTGGGGCCTAGTGCACCACTTTACGTCTAACGTTAATTGTCGACATCAGACGTTGTAACGACCGACACTGACTGTCCCGACACACGTCAGGTGCACAACACAAGGTCGTTACAACGTCGCACTAACGAGCAGCGTTCCCACACGGGGTAATAAAAAACACAATGATTTTACAAAAGTAAAAGGTTTATTATCTACCCAAGCTAGTAAACAAACTATTAAACAGACGCATACTATCTCAGTGACTTAGAATAAACTAAATGGAACATATTCTATCACAATATGAACCGTATAAAGTAATAAATTAGCCTATAAATTACATCATTGCCCATTTTAGAGGTAGGTATCAAAACTGTGTTCGCAAAGCTACCATGAATCTGTACATGTATATTAGTATATAAACTTGTGTTCCTTGCTCAACTTTATAAGATATTAATTGAACATTTGAATTTATTTTGCATCGATATTCCAGACTATGTCTTTTTGAAAAAATGTGTCAATTCCCCCCAATTAGCGTGTTATTAAAACCCTGTGATAGTATTTCCCCTTGTTAGTTTCGGTGAAGATGGGCGTGTCGGCCTAAACTTGTTATTACAGCTCAGCGTGCACTGCTAACAGTAACATGACTAACAAACTGTCCAAAAGGCTCTAACGGAGATACAATTGGAAGGACTCAAGGACTCAAGAGTAAATGAATGTTAAATGTATTGCCTTCACTTTGAAGTTCGTTTAACTTATATTTCTTTTCAATTTTATTAATCTTGTCCCAATTCTCACCTCACCCAGCAAACACACAACATTTGTATAATATTTATACAACGTCGGCCCAACGTCTTCGACGTTGGGCCAACATTGTATAAATGTTATATAAATGTTTTGTGTTTGCTGGACAAGCAGGTAAATGAAAACATGTGTTTTTATAAAATTCTCATAAATGCCTTTAAAAATCCCGAAGCCTCGTTATTGGGACGAATTAAACAGCTTTTTATTCAATGAATTTAATTCAAAATAGGCCACGTTGTGAATAAAGGAGACGAGGGAGCTTAAAGGTAAATATCAATTTATTTCGTATGAGGTAACTATTTACGTCATTTACGTCGATTAGCCCCAGGCATATATATGCATTGTGTCTAAAATAAAATTAAAAATGTGATTAATACCTGCGATATAAACACTTTCAGAAGAAAACTCTATCAGTATATTCCTGACGTATTATTAGAGGGATAATGTTCGGCATTAGTGGACGATGAAAGTGTCAGGATTAATGAAATGCGATCTCTGTATACATTTTACAGCTAACGCCCCAACAACGTCTACCCCCTAGTAGACGTGACATTTTGGTCGTAGATGAGGAGTAGCGTTGCAAACGCCGCAGTGGTGCACCAGACGTTTTGTCAACGTCTTAGACGCTAACACGACGTTGGTAATTTACCTTGGACCGACCCACTAACGACTGTTTGGTGCACTACCCCCCTGATGTCTACAGACGTCAAATTCTGACGTATAAATACGGTCCCAGTGCTAAAAGGGTTAAATGTATCAACATTGAAAAACATGTTATGTTTTATCCACGTCACTCAACATATTAAGGAGTTTAAACTTGATTTTCTTGTAACCGTTTAAACTCATTTTTTAATATGAAATATTAGTATTTCTTTGTAAATGTGGTTCGACGTTGTGTAAATGGGGTTTGTCTTGAAAATCACAGGTTTATTTATACAAATGCTCATTTTTGGTAACATTAAAAGTACCAGTTAAAATATACAGACCATGTTCAATAATGATTGGATACACTGAAAATATTATTTCACATCAATTATTATTTAAAAAATGTTATATAATATATATATATATATATATATATATATATATATATATATAAACAAATCTTCATCACGCAAATTCGATCACTCTGTCTCACACTGATACAGAAAACACATCGCACATTGATCTATTTAATACAGTGGTCGCACTCTGCATTATGAAAAAATATCAATAACACACAAAAAAACTATTCACAACGATACGGAGATTTCAATCGTTTATTCGTTCACTTCTATAAATTGCAATACATCATAGCCTAGTCTACTTACTAACCACCTAACTGCCAAGTTAGCTAATTATAATTTTCACCCACTTGTAGTTGCGTCTCGCTACCGCGACCCGGAACATTAAGTGGACAAAAATTATTTATTTAATTTGAGATCAATCGTTCGTTATTACTAAACAAACAATTAATTCTCAAAAAGAAACAGTTGTTTCATACAAGTTTAGTGTGATTATAGTCTGTATTGACGCTTTACCATGACAACGCTTAACTATTTTGTATATAAACCATGGCGACCAAAGGTTTTTTCAATTGGAAATCATTACAGCTCTTTCTGCCTCATTTGAATACCTATGTTATGGGTCTACGGTCATTACAAATATTTTAATTATTTCAGTGCTAGAATCGACTTCAGACGTCATAATCTGACGTCTACGGACGTCAGATTCTGACGTCTTAAGTCGATCCCTGCGCTGTGGGGGTTAAACAGGTAATGTCATTGGACTGTATGCCTGCATTACCATGTGCAATACATCATCTTTATATTGTTATTAGACCTCCTACCATCAGTACAGACTACCAGCACTTTAATATTAGTATTCACCATCATGTCTTCAAACTGTGAAATTTCTAAGGGTATCTATTGTATTTATAGCTGAATTTGTTCACGCAATTTCAAGCTCATAAAAGCAACAGGACAATGACATTTTAATTAACCGTTATCCGCTAAGCTAATTTATTTATTCACTTAAGGTTCTGTCTCGCTACCGTGACCCACAAATTCGACTGGGTGAAAAATACTCCTACTTGTTTAATTTGAGACGAAAAAAATGAAAATTATCATTTTTAAACACATACCGTATTTATTATAATAAACGCCGAGGGCGTTAGTTAGAATACCCCCCTGAGATGTCAGGGGGATGGGCGTTTACGAGTAGTTTTTTAATGATCACATAGTGTACATGATCGTGGGTGTTATTTTCAAATCAAGGGAGGGGGGCGTTTTTGGAATATAGGCATTTATTAGAATAAATACGGTATTTCATTCGAAATAACTGTAATTTAATCTTGTTAATCAGCTACACTATCGTCGTGATTACCTGGCAAACAGTTAATGAAACGTTGTTTAAAATACACCGTTGACGTCAGTCCATTGTTAAAACAGTAGATTCGGATCTACGAATCTACTATTATTTTTTATACTGCCCAGATCGTGCACAATATACGGGTTTAACCATGTCACTACACTAATGTTTCATGGTTTAACAATGCTGACTATAAAATCGAGATTGTCTATATCAAATCTTACAACACATTTACCTATTTTGTGTATTTTAAGTCGAAGAACGACTCAATTACGATAGATTCGTAGATCAGAATATCCTCGGCGCTGCGCGCCTCGTACATTCGGATCTACGAATCTATCGAATTTCGTTCTTTCTCCTTGACATAATAATTTGTAGTTTTAAATTTATATATATAGCAGCTATTCGCTACTGAAAATTGTACAAAATTATCTAGGGTTATTAACCATTAAAAAGCTCAAATATTTTTGTATAAAACATACAATTTTTAAATCATCATAAATGTATTAGTTTTATTTAATACTTGAATACCTATGTTATGGGTCTACGGTCATTATTAATATTTCTACTCGTACAGTCATCACACATATTGTAATTCTTTCAGTGCCGGGATATACTTTAGACGTCATAATCAGACATTTAAAGTCGATTCCCGCTCTGTAAGGGATGAAGAAGCAACACTTCGTCTACTGAGAGGCAAAACATCGTAAAAAATAAATTTTCAGAAAAAAACATTGGTAATGAGGAACTACAGTATAGCAATCATTAAAATGGTTGATGAGTTAATCCATAAGCTCATACAAATACAGAGTTCATGTCCTCCCTAGGTATTAACATGACTAATCAATAACTAAATGAGCTATGTACGTGACAGAGACGTATCCGTAGAAATGATATCATTAGGCCCTATAAATGTATGTTTTTTACAATTCATATTTCATATTGATAGCACGAATAACGTCGACTACATAATAAGCGGTTATTTTCAGCATTAACACTTTGAGTGCGGAATACTATATGTTATGGGTCTACTTCGCTCGTGTCACCAGTGTCTCTACTCAGTACTGACGTGTAGTACTGTAGCACTCACTGATAAGTGGATGAATGAGTCTACGGCCACTAACCATATTGACTCTTTCAGTGCAGGGGTCGACGTTAGACGCTGACGTTTAAAGTCGATCCCAAGACTGTAAGGGTTAAGAAAATGATATAACTCAAATGCAGAGACGACAACCTGCAGACAATAAAAAAAAGTGATTCTTGATGAAAAAATCGTAATTTGACATCACAAAAGATAGAAAGTTAATAGTGTAGGTATGTATTGTTTATTAAACATGGCAAACTGACACTTAATATATTACATCCTTTTTTTTCAAGTGATTATATTATTTTCCATAATATGGAAAAAATGGAAGGACTAGGAAGGCTAAATTGCTCCACATTTAACCATACTGCTTACATTATACCAACCAAGTTTACAAAATTGAAATAAATTGTTGGAAACTTGTTTTGGAATTGTTGGAATGTTTGG